>VXAU01005040.1:0-17576 GCA_013399695.1 Formicarius rufipectus | reverse complement strand
CACCCACCCCACGCTCCTGCCCCACACCAGAACGCCACACCACAGTTTGTCCAGGAGAGGCTCTTCAGGGTGTGGTTTTTCTCCTTCCCACTCTGTCATGTAACATGGAACAGAGAAAAGCTGGAAACACTCCTTTCATCTGCCTCATTTCACTGCCAGCTCCCAATTTCTGCGAGAATCTAAGTGAAAGAGGACAGGTTTGGTTTGAAGATAATGTCTTTCATACAACTGAGTGACTTCTGATACTATGATATACATGAGCTAGAAAAACAGGACTTCAAATTTATCATCCTTTCCTCCTTGTTCCCCATTTACCAGGCCATATAAATAACAACAGAGATATAACTACGGATCAAACAATGTCTTAAGTTATATCCGCACCAAGACCACATAGGCTGCTGTGGGGATAATCACAAAACTGCTGGCAATTGTGCAGTGATTTGGATTTACACAGAACATTTTTATTTTTCCTTGTTGATCTCCACTATAGCTTGTAAAACACACAATTCCTTCCCTTCAAGGCTGAAAACGGACAGGAGCAGTGTCCTGATTTGCAGAGTCTCAGTAAAGGATGATATCTGCTAAAAAAATCATAAAAAACAGTAGCCAGAGCATAAATATTTAATATAAATCTTTCTGATTCTATAGACTAGAAATGACTGCAGAGGAAACTCAAATCCAGAGCACAGGACTTCTCTTCCCACTGCATTTTACAAGATCTGGCCCATCAGTGCATTGACATTTTTGCAAGTATCAAAAAAATAAAGCAAAACAGTTACATTGCATGGACAACCAAAACTGGGATGTGGTCCACAAGGTGTATCCAAGTCCATCCTTAGCAGAACACCCTTGTTTGCTTCCAAACAAAGGGGATTTGGGGGTATTTTGGTTTTTCTCCGGCAGTCTGACCCCTCACTGAGCACTTGCTGCCCCTGTCCTACTTCCCATTCATCCACTCCAGGATTTCTGTACCAGGATTTCTCGGATGCAAAGCTGAACTCTCATGGTCTTGGCATGACCAGCTCTTGAGTGTCCTTGAGTGTCCTCATGTGACACTGTGACCCCATTCTCCAGCAGAACCAGCTCAACATCACAACTACTTTTCCATAAAAACCATCTTTCTCTGACCCCTCACCCAACTCCCACTCCCAGCAGCCTGAGCAGCTCCATGACCTCTCCTTCTCCTCAGGGGATCAGCTTTTGGCTGGATCTGTTCCTGGCCCAGGCTCAGCCCGTGCCTGGCCCCAGGAAGCAGCAACAGTGACCCAGGGAAGGAAGGGGCAGGAGGGAAACCCTCCTACACTCACCAGCCCAGACACTGGAGACCTCTCACAATCCCAGTGTTTCTCCTCAGCCTTCACATTCCAGCTTTACACAATTCCCAGGGTGGATATTGAAGGCCCTTTTAGCTCAGATACTCCAAGCAATGTTTTTTCCTGGAGATGAAATGTGTGAGGGATTGGAATTACTTCTGGAATGAGGGGTTGGTCTCCCCAAACCACTGATGCTCACAGCATGGCCTAGATTGGCCTTGCTATAATTCTTCCTGGATCTATCCTTTTATATTGGGTTCAAAGGAGTTTAAAGGCACAAACATGGAATTGGCAGGACTAGAGAGCACACCTGTGGGCTGTGCCACATGGATCCATGATGTCCTTTCTGTGCAAGAGCAGTGTCTGTGGAATGCACACTCTACTTGCAGTGGAAGACGCTGCTGTAGCAGAAGGGACTGGTTCCTCTTGGCACCTGCTGGAACAGCCTTGTTCTCCTAAGCTGATACACCAGTTGTCCAGTTTTCAGTTGAATGTTCACTTCTGGCCTTGACCCCCTGAATTCTGTGAAGTTCTCATCTGAGACAGTCAGGTCCTTCCAGGGGAACACAACAGGAACACCACTGGGAGGGGAGGGAAGGAGGCACAGTGAAATCTGTAACCCAGTCCTGCTCTGAAGGAGGAATGGCAGCCACATGGCTGGTCCAGTGGCCACGGTTCCCTGGATGCAGATGTGTCATAGCCAGGGGCTGCCTCAGCTGTCACAGAAACTGTCACGTTACAAACGTCACCAGCTGCCCCAACACCCCAGCAGGACAGGGCTGGGGCAAGGTGGCTCAGACAGACTATAAAGGGTACAATTTACATTGCTTTGGGGACGTCAGAATCCTGGAACTGCTTGGTGGGAAAAGCTCTCAGAGACCATTGAGTCCAACCATTGCCCAGCACTGCCAAGGCCACCACTAAGCCCCATCCCCAGATGCCACATCCCCAGGGCTGTTAAATCCTCCCAGGGATGGGGACTCCACCCCTGTCCTGGGCAGCTGTGCCAGGACTGGACAACCCTTTCCATGAAAAAATTTCCCCCAACATCCAACCTGCACCTCCCCTGGCACAGCTTGAAGTTGTTTCCTCTCGTCTTGTTCTTACCTGAGAGCAGAGCCCAACCTCCAACTGGCTCCAACCTCCAGAGGGACAATCAAAGGAACACAGGTATTCCCTGAGCAGAATCCTAGCAGATCCTGCCCAGCTTTCCTTCCTGTCCCAGCCCTCTCTGCCTGAAGGCTGTTCTGGACCGGGGGCCCACGCTGCTGTCCTGCTGCTGGGCTGGTGGGATGTGCTCCTGCTCACCCCCTGCTCCCGCTCCCTCTTCCCATCGGGCTCCATGCTTTCCAGCTGCACCATCCAGCCATCCATGTGTGTCCTGGCACTGATGCTGCACACAGCAGACTGTGGGCAGGGGGATGAGGTGCTGTGCAAGGGCTTTTGCTGCTCAGGGCACCCCAACCCTGGAGGTTTGACACCAACTTAAGGGCTTAGCCCAGAGCTGATCCATCTCCTCCTGCTGCCTTCAGCTCACACCACTCGTGGTTTGGCAGATTTCTGATCCACTCTCAAGACGTCCAGGCTTCCTGACACGTTCAAAAGTAAGGAAAAATGGCAGGTGGGATGAATCCAAGGTGGAAGGCAGCAGCAGCTCCAAGCTAAGGGCTATTCCAGATATAGATCAACTCCAGGGAAAACAGGATTGAACAGGTATTGCCAAAATAGGTCTGAAAGATGGTTTTGTCCTGCCAGAATCAAGAAGGCCTAACCTAGAACAGAATGCAGGGGGCACATGGAAAATGGACACAGGATCACCATGATCCAGCAAGAGATCACAAGGGAAAACATTCAGAACTTTAGAAACAGGACATTGTACTTCCCAAAAATACATTAAATGGGAGTAAGTGATCCAGCTGCAGATGCACTGCTGGAGTTCAAGACATTCCAGGCTCCGTAACACCAGTGGCTGAGCCTGCCCTGGTCACGAGAGGGACACAACCTGGTCCAGCCCCTTGGCAGTGGAACAGGGAACACAGAAATAAAACCTGTGCATTAAACCTCTGCTTCATTCCATAAGGGTTTGACATTTCCAGGAAGTTACATTTTGCAGAAGGCAGAACCTTTCTGCAGAGTTCAGGGCTGAATGCCAGGCTGGCAGCACAGAACAGGAGGACCTGATGTGTTTCCCATGCAGTCTCTGTCACTCCTGCTGTACATCCACGCAGAACATCCCCCTGCTGGCAGGCGGGTCCCCCTCGCGGGTCTGGTCTGATCACAGCACAGACTCAGCTGTGAAGTGCAACGTGGCTGGGATCTCCTCAGCTCCGGAACAGCTCTGGAATGGCTGGAGCCACGGAGAGGACCTGGAGACAAGGATGTTATTTGAACAGGTGAACACCCTTTACAACCAGAGAAAGGCCACGACCTGAACAAAACGGGGCTCGTTCTGGCAGGTCAGTGATTTTACAGCAGTTCTGAGATGTGGAGAGATTTGTGGGAATCCCCCTTACACAAAGCTTTGCCCTTAAGCTAATGAAAGCCCTTGAATTCAGATTTTACATTGCAAAGAACAACCGAAAATGAACTGGCAAACCAAGGGGTAGCTCCAAGATGAGCTGCCCACCTCCAAAATCCATGGGCACGGCCCCAGAGGAGGGGGCTGCCCAGGGCGACACGGCTGCGCAAAGCAGATGTAAAGGTGACGTTCTGTACATTTTATTTCCATAAAGACATAAGACAAACAGCGTAAAGATGCCCAGATGCCCTAAAGATAAATACATTTAAAAGATTCTCATTAAAATGAATCTGTAGTATTTCTTTCCTGCAAGCAAAATACCTTTCTTTAAATACAAAAAAAATCAGTATTCTGAATTGCAAATGTTTTCACTTTTTTGCAGAAAATCTGCCATGATGATTTTGTTTTTAATGAATAAGGATTTTCCACAAAACAGGCTTGTTCTACATGCTAAGTTTAACAGTTCAGTGACACCATGTGCTAGCTACATACACAACAGATAATATAGTAAGAAAACACTCAACCTGATGAAAAGTTAAAATCTTCATTAATACACTGGAAAAAGTTGACATAACTCATGCCTTTTAAAATCAAAAATACAAAAATTAAATGTTTTGCTAAAAAGATTTTCCTTATTTTAAGGACTCATTTGAAAATGAAGCTGCATGTAATTTGTACAATAAAATTGTACAAGTAAACAGGTAATATACATAAAAAATTAATTGACATACTTCTCAATTATCAGCTGTCCACCTTTAATTTCCAATACTGTACTTTCTTATCAAGCATACAAAATAGCAAACTTCTCTTTAGAAAAAGTGCCGTTCTGTGACATCTTTTACACAAAACCAGTCCGAGCCTGTGGCGTGGTAATGCAGTCGAGAGGCAAAGCTTCCTACCTGGTACAAATTCACCTTCCACAAAAAGCCTCCGGAAAAGCCGATTCCCAGCGCTACAAAAATATCACCTCCGGGGCGCTGCATTAGGAGCCACGGCCGGGGCCGTTCCTTGGGAAACCACTGGGATGGCAGGGGAGCCCTGCCAGGGACCTGCTCCCCAGGAGAGGCTCACTGGAACCGGGAGTGTCACGGGGTGCCCAGCCCAGGCCCAGCTCCCCGCAATACTGAGTGTGGAGCACGGCAGTCCCGGAGCAAACGAGGCAGCAGGAATGGGATCCCAGCACACCGGTGAGGTGACCACGCTCCTGCTCCTTCCCAGATCCATGCACAGCATAGTGTGAGGTATTCCTTGTCCATCCGTGGGGCCGCTGCCAGGTGTGCTCTGTCCGGAGTACATGCCATCATAATGGTTTAAAATATTCGGAATATCAGTAATTCTTCTTATCTAGCCAGTCTCTTGATTTTTGAAAAGGTTTCGACTACAGTAGAATATTACAGAAAGAAAATATAAATGCAGGGGGTTTTTTTCTTTCTAAATGAAACTTACGTGGGCTAAAACTAGAGAATATTTTTAAACAAATATACAGTATGCAGGCAGACAAAGCAGGGAAACGGCCAGCCAACTGTTTAATAAAAAACTAACAAAATTTGGCTATTTCCAGAAAAACTATGAAGCGTCTCAACTAAAAGGAATGCATAATGAAATTCTAATCTAATACAGGTCAAAAATGTAAAAAGGTTATAAACCTTAACAGGAAAAATAAAACAACTTTTACTGGCCATTCCTGTTGAAATGAGAATCTTAAAAGTAACAGAAAAGTGGCTACAAACCCACTTAGAGCACCGAACAGAGAGAAAATCCGAGTCCGTTTTCAATCTCTGTTGTATCATAAAATCCTGTGTTTCTACAGGTCAAACTGCTGGTGGCAGAAACAGAATTTTCTTTATAAACTGCAGATGTCCTGTACATAAAAAATTTCCTTGGAGTTGCACTAGTTCTAAAGCCTTTTCTGTTCTAGCCTCCCTACTGCGGGTACTGGATTGTACTGATGGCGGCAACCTCAGGTGTAGAAAGTCTCTTTCTGTAACCCTTGATCACTGTTGGGCACCAAAGATAAGAAAAGCAAGACGGGGTACAAAAATGCAAAATTTCAACAGTAATGGCAATGTTTTGTATTAGTCCAACAGGGTCCTGCATTTCCTCCCCTCGGCAGCGAGAGCAAAGGCTTTAATCAGGGGGTAGCAAGTCATGCAAGCGAAATCTGTCTCTGATGTGAGGTCGGACGTCTTCGTTCTGGGGGGAAAAGGGCAGGTTTAGGGGAATGAACACAGCCAGAAATCACATTTTCACAGGGTTCATTCTCTAACACCCCTATTTTAATATAAGAAAATATAAGCCATGAATTATGTCATCCAAGAGGCTTACAGAAATAACTACGTAACATCCACAACAATTTTGGGTAATTTACTTGTGTTTCAAGAATAAAGGCACAAAGCACAGCCAACAACAGACATTGTGTCATGGAAATGCCCACAGATTCACAATTTCCTTGTAACTGATATTCCAATCCCACAGACCTGTATTTCCAGCAGAGTCAACAATGACGACAGTACCACGTCCCTGTGCCCACTCTAAAATCCTGCCCACAGCAGCCTTGTCACACACAGACACATGGCACCTCCCTCAGCCTAAATCTCAGTGACTCAAAAACGCTTAAAGTACATGAAAATCGTTCAAATAGCTCACTAATATTTTTGTGAAGACCCACAGAAAGGAAACACTTACCAGCTCTACGAGTTTCTCCAGAAATGGAATCAATTTTAGGAGTTCGTTGTCATTTTTATCCATGAACCAGCTTTCTATAGGAATTCCATTGGAAAGCTAAGTTAAAAAAATTAAAAAGCCATCAACACAAGAGTCATACTTATGTACAAATATGGCTTGTGAAACAGCATTTGGGGGAAAAATGTTTTCAAGTTAGAGTTCACGAATGTGTATTCTTCCCACAGTTTGCAAACTTCAATACAAATACAAACTTAAACAAGGAGTGAAATGCAGTTGCAGGGCCTCACTTCAGCAAGAAGGGAACTGCTGCTGTTGGGCTCCACGTGCCCCCCCAGCGAGCCCTGCCCCTTTGCTGCCCCTCACCTGGTAAGCAAAGGCTTGTGGTGAATTGTCAATGATGATGGTTTTGGAGAGGTCTCTGCCCAGGATGTTTAAATCCTTGATGTAATTCCCTTGTACACACACACAATGCTCGCGGAAAAGTCGATGCCTGTCATTAAAGGAACATACTAATTAATGAGGCCAACAACAACATCCACATTGCATCAGGAACAGGTGACTTTGCCAAGCATTATCCAATTTTTTCTCTTCTGATCTCCTCACCTCTATTAGAGAATTGTGCCCTTTCCCCATTCTCTTTGGAGTTTTTTACTGGTAAAATGCCTAGTTCAGGTGGTTTCACACTAACCCAGTTTTGTGGGTGGGTGTATTTAAACAGCTCTTGCTTTCTGACTCCAGTGATGTGCCAGGCCCCAGGTGCTACACAACAGCTGACTCATTGGGGTTCATAACCCCTCTCTTCTGTCCCAGCTCCCACAGAACGGGGCTGTGTCACCAAGCACAAGCTATCACACCAAGTGTTTCCTCCTCTGTTACACCTCTGTTGGCAATTGACCTGATTCAGTTATTGTAGCTGGAAAAAAAGCTTTAGGCCAAAACATCCCATCAACTCCTTCGTTTCCAATTAATCTGCTCCTGTGTAATTCACCACACAAGAAATGGATGGATTGACTAGAAAGAGACAGATTTAAAAACCAGCAGGAATAAAACTCACATTTCATGGCATAACAACAGAATTATAACTTGTAATCCAGGCAGATTTGGGGGTTGCTCAGCCCAATGACAGTGCAGTCCCTTCCAGGTTGCTTATATTTTTAAATGGAGTTTTCAGAAGCTGTACATAGCGTGCTTAATTCCATACAGGAGCTCCCAACGTTGCCATGGAGGGAAGGAGCTGCTGCCTCGGCATTTATATATAGAGGGTGAGTCACAGTGTGAGGCCTGACAGCACTTTGGGCTGGGGCACAGCCCAGGGCACTGCAATGGCAGCCCAGAGCACTCCCGGGCACAGCAATTACAGCCCAGGGCACAGCAGTGACAGCTCAGGGCACTCCTGGGCACAGCAATCACAGCCCAGGGCACTCCTGGGCAAAACAATCACAGCCCAGGGCACAGCAATCACAGCCCAGGGCACTCCTGGGCACAGCAATCACAGCCCAGGGCACTGCAATGGCAGCCCAGAGCACTCCTGGGCACAGCAATCACAGCCCAGCCCAGCCCAGGAGCATCTGTGCACATTTCTGTCCCGGTTCACTGTGTGTTCCATTGTCTTCCCCCAATTCCAACACAATCCCAGTCCTGGACTGGGCAGACCAGGGGCCTGCAGAAGGGTTTCACACCTCAGAGCACACCCGGACTCTTGTTCTGGAGGTGCCAGTGACTCCCTGTCCACCATCCACCTGGGTGGCACAGCCAGGCCCAGGTATTCCAAGGACTGAAAGGATTCCCAAGTCTAGTTTACACAGTAGCAAGGAGGTTACCAGGCCCAAACTGGTCACCTAAAACAAGCTATAAGATGACTGTTCCTGGATAAAATGAGTGACAGTTTATCTTTCTGCACTTAAGGAAGATGAGTTGGGATGTGCCCATGCCAGAGTGAAAACAATGGATAAAACCACTGTCCTTCCCTGTGTGTACTAAGAAACCCGTTTCACTCCAAATACACAATAACCTGATACAGAGAGGGGCTTTGCAGAGATGCTGGGCACAGAGTCAGCCAGCTCTGCTCACCAGCAGGTAGGTGTTTGCTTCCCTGACCTGGGGCACCCCAGGAGGGGGAATCTCTGAGCAGAAATGTCTTGGGGTTCAACTTCCCCAGGCACAGACCCCCTTCCACGTGAGCCTAACAGAATCCCACCCCATGGAATTTCTTTCTGCCTTAAGGAACTGGGAAAGCTAATCACTTCCCAACAAAGCTCAGTACTGAGAAATGAAAAACCAAACCAGCTCTAATACAAAACCAACAGACAAATTAGTTTGTGATTGAATAAGCACAAACAGCACGCTGATTGTAAAAGTTATACAAGTTGTAATTTATAATTAATAAATCCATCTTGAATAGATTAAAGGTAATCTGATACTCAGTTCATTTCCCTTATTTGCAGTGTGTATTCCAAAGCACATTTTTGATCCCCAAGAGGACATCTGCCATGAGCCAACCTATCAGAGGATGAGCAGGTACAGGTTTTGGCCCCTGGGGGTATGTTCACCATGTTTTTACCTGACCAGTTGCTTTTTGGGGTCCAGGATGTTCAATAACTTGTCTGCATACACCTTCTTAGAAGCAGTAAACAGAATGATCTAGGGATTGAAGGGGAAAAAGTCATTACCCGAGATGCAAATGTGTGGATATAATTTAAAAATTAAACTCAAAGGGAGTGGCTGACTTTGTTACCTCATAAATCTGAGACATACGTTCCAGGAACTCTCGGAAGAACGGCCTTAGCCGGACATAGACCTGGGGCAGAGAAGAGCTTTAGTAACACTGCAACTCCTTCAGCCGTCCCCACACAGTGCCACTTTGTACAGAGGAGGTCAAAATCAGCATTAGAAACACACAGCAAATATTAACTTCTACAACAGCAACCCAATTACACCAATATTTCATTAGCTCACAGCCTGACCAGCTCTAAGTGAAGGTGTGAGATGGTAACAAACTTACTGGAAGCTTGGATGGAATTGGAAGTAATTTCAATATAATATAAAGTTGGACAGCACCTAAATTACAAATGGAACTGGTTGCTTTGACTGAACACCCTGACTTGGCTCTCAGCAGTTGGGCAGCACCAGTTCAAGCACCTGAACTAAATCATCATCTTAATAACCACTAACAATTACCCCTGAACACAATTACACCTGATGCTGGGGGTGGCACAAGGGATGGAAAAAGCCTTCAGCTGTTTCCAGGTTTCCATAAACTCCAATTCCACCAGCACAGAACTGCACAGAGAAATCATTCCCTCTAAGAAATTGTAGGCTCACAAGAGAGACACTGAGTCAGGAGATTTACCCCACACAAAGAGGTAAAAACAGCAGTGCCAGGGTCTGCTCACTGTTATTTCTGATTCAGAGACTGCCCACACAGAACCACAGCTTTGAGGAAGGGTACTGAAATAAATACCCAGGGAGAGAAGGGAGGATACTGACCTGCCTCATTTCAGGGGCATTTCAACTTAATCAATAAAATTTTTAACAGCTAGTTAGGAATAGGCTTAAATGTCCCTTCACATCACAGTAAATGTCCACAAGGATTTGTAGAACACGAACTGAATGACATCAGATTTACGTGTGGACACAACCGAGTCACCAGAGGGGAAGAAAAGGGGAACAGTCTAAGTGAATGCAGAATTTTTTGCCACATCTGAAACCTGCAGTTTATCACTAGACAGGGGTAAGTTTATCACCAGGCAGCTGCTTCTCTCTCTTTAGACAAGATGAGAACAAATACACACCCCAAGGATTCCCACCTTAAACACAATAAAAACATTTGAGTTTTTCTATTTACCTGGTAAATGACATCTTGAAAAAGAACCGGAAAAGTGAGTGCAGCATCTTCTAATTCATTTAGACTACAGTGCACTAATGTTTCATCCTATTAAAAATATGTAAAAGAAAGAAAAGATTGCGAAAATAAGGTTGAAAATATAAGTTTTCTGCATTTTATGTTCATTTTAAGGCAGATTTATTTAGTTTGGAAAATGTGCTTTTGTGAAAGTGCTGTCAAGACTGAAGAAGAATTCTTAGAATGAATTAAACATTTCCCTACTCCTGCAGGTTTTTTAAAATTTCACTTAAAATTGTGTGCTAGGGGTATAATTATAAGATACTTTATTTCTGTAGGCTCCCCTGCCATTCAGTTCCAACTTGCATGTTCCAGACTGAATAATCCCACCATCACCAGAGGACACACCAACTGATGCTGCTCATAAAACCACATCCCTGACATCGTTACCAGGCTCTGACACAACTTTCAAAACAGAGAGACTAAAGGAAATCAGAAATATATTTTCTATGATTATTTAAAAAGTGGATTTGTGCCCTCCAAGAATGTTCTAAGAATTAAAAGGCATGTTCATCAATCTTGAGGCAAGAGACTTGTAACTGAATTTTCCTACTTGTTCCATCTCATTATTCCCCCACTGGATTTAGGGAAGGTCAGTGGGGACAGATGAGTCTTTGTTTGGGATGATAAAAACTGTAATGCCTATTTTTTCCAAAAGGATGTAAGTATTTGATAGATACAAGAAGCATTCTATTCCTGCCACTATTAATTCTTTTTTTAAACTATTTTATGTATTTTTGACTAAAAATACTAACATTTATGGAACATTCAGCAGACTTTTTCTTTAAAGCAAACACAACTGATTTGTACAACAGTCAAAATATGGGAAATGCTCCATCCCCCTGCTTTGGTTTATAAAGATATTTACCAAGTCTAGAACTAATGAGAACTCTGGTGTGCTTCTGGTTTTGAGTGGGAGAGCTGGCTTCCTGTTCAGCTGTTCTTCTGTTAGTGGGGGCACATGTTTGATGAAATAATATCTGAAAAAAAATACAGACTTTGCTGTAAATATGTACATTACTGAACTGTAATGTTGTAGGTCAGCTAAATATTTGAAATATTTAGGGCTGTACAGGAAATAAGTATTTTAAATTGAAATAAATCCCACAACAATACAGACAATTATTTCTTAGCTAAGAGCTTTGGGAGCTCATTATCATAATATAAAAATGATGCAATTGAAATAAAAATATCTTAATCCAATACCCAAAACTACCAGTTTCAGTACAAACATTGGCACTTACGGATCAAAGACTTCCCAGTCCTCTTCATAGGTGGCTTCTGCATGAGCTGATGAGTAGCCACTGTCTGGAGATACTGGTGCTAAAATTCAACGAAAATGACCAAAACAAAAAAATAAAATAAAAAAACACAAGAGCTGGTTTTATTAGTGCAGTTTCCCAGAGTCACCACGTGCCCTTGAGACACGGGGGAATATCCCACCCCAGGGTGTGCTCTGGGCTGGCCCTGGGGCTCCCACTGCAGCCTCTGCTCAGAGGGCACATTCACCTCCCTGGCAGGAGCCCTCAAAAACTGCTCATCCTCCAAAGCCTGGGGGGTCTGGGGAGGGTTTAGGGGACTGCTGAGGATTCGATGCTGCCTATCTGCAGAGAAACTGCACTGTGAACGGGTCGGTGTGTTTCTCATTCCCCATGTGGTTCTAATACAAGACACCAAACACAGCCAATCTCTCCTCGGAGATCAGCAAGCCCAGAGTGTGCGTGTTCAGTGGGGGGTGTTCAGCGTTCCTAAAAACGCCTTTCCTCAGGAATCTTTGTCCCCACGCGAGGCAGTGCCATGAGGCCCCCAGGCTGGCCCAGGACGGGGGGGGTCCTGCCCGCAGGGTGTCCCCGGTGGGCTCCCAGGGCCGTACCCGTGAGCGGGGGCAGGTCGCGGTCGGTCGGCTCGTCGCTGTCGCCCAGCCCGGGGGGCACGGCCCGCGCCGGCACCCCCTGCCCCGGAAACGCCGCGCCGTTCGCCGACGTCGCCGTGCTCGTCGTGATCTCGTCCACCTGCTCCATGTCCAGCTGCTTCACGATCTCTTCGGCCTCCACGGCCTGGCCGGGAGAGTCGGAGCCCGCGGTTCCTGCAGGAGATGCCGAGTGCCCGTCACCTCAACACTCGCAGCCCCCGCCACGCACGGCAGAGCTGCGGAGCCACCACGGCTGTCTGCACCCATTCATGGTACAACGCTCAGAACCACACTGAAGGCCGGGGCAAAACATTTTAAGATATGTTTGGGACCAGGAACTTAATAATTTTTTTTGCTTCTTTTTTTTCTTTTTTTTACTGAAAGGTGCACAAAGAAATATTCTAATGCTTAGAAACTTCTTGCTTCCTTCATTAACCACTAACCCTTCTAAGACTTATGGAGCCCTTTACCTGACAGCAGTAACTCTTGGTCTGTAAATCGAAATGCAAAGTGTACTGCTGCTCAAAACAGCTCTTTCAGAAAAAGTGTATCTCACTCTCAGCTTTAACACCACTGTTTTTTTTACCTAAGACTCACCATTTTTATTTGCTGGTGAAAAAAAATTGAAAACAGGAGAAAATATGGTTCCCAGTAATGTTGTCCGTGGGGGGCTGCCAGTGGTGGGGTTATCTTCCAATTTTCCATTTTGCTTCACGTGCTGGTTTGTCATCTCGTAACTCCCAGCTTCTGGAAGAGAAAAATGAGTTGTACCACCACACTGCTGTTTTCAATTCCATCCTGTTCATTTGCACTATAGGACTTATCCCTCTTGTTCATGGTTCTGCTCTGTCCACAAGAGCCAGTAATTTACTATGAGCATAAACCCAAAATGTCAATTTTCAACACTACCTCAACACTCCAGATTAGGAACACTCCTTGTTTACATAAGTAATAGCAGATTAAATCCTTTCCATGGACTTGGTGGGACACAGCCGGGGAGCTGCTGTGCCCCGTGCAGAGCACACCGGTGTCAGTGTCAGGGGGACTCCACTAGGTGGAAGCAAGAGAAAGTGTCAGTGAACTCCCAAGGCTGAGCACCCAAACTGCACCACAGCGAGCCCAGAATTTGCTCTTCTCCATATCCGCACAAATTACGAAGTGAAATGTTTGTTAATTGTTATCACAGATAACAAAGGGCAGAATTAGATAAATCTTCACATTACAATATCACATGTAACAATGAAGGCTGTCCCTAACTGTGCAGGTACATTTATGTACATCCCAGAACTCAAATTCCCATCTCATGGCAGTTCTGAGACTGAAATAAAGGAGAATCCCTTCCTTCACAGCACGCAGGCTCTGAGATGTCTGTCCATATGGAAGTGAGCAAATGGACTTTGCGCATGAGCTGAGAATGTCCCTGTCAGCTGAGCCTGCTGGAGCTGCACAGGGACCCCAGATGAGGGGTGTTCCAGCTGCAGCTCCAAGCTCCCACTAATGGGGAATATTTTAGTTAAGACCTTTTGTCTCTGTAACAGTAACTCAGGCTGAGGGTGCTATGTGAACTCAGAATAACAGAGTCACAGGATGGACTGGGTTGGGAGGGACCTTACAGACCATCCCACGGGCAGAGACACCTTCCACTAGCCCAGGTCCAACCTGGCCTTGGACACTTCCAGGGATGGGGCAGCCACAGCTTCTCTGGGCAGCCTGTGCCAGGGCCTCACAGCTCCCTTAGAAAAGAAGTTTAAAGAATGGTATTTTAAGGTTATATTTGGAACGACAGTAAATGTTCTGAATATCACTGACAATTCTATCATGTCTTTGACAGCGATATTCAAGAAGAGACAATTTTCAGAGGGAACAGGGAATCTCCACCCTTAGAGAGATACAAAACTTGCCTGGACAAGGCTCTGGGCAGCCTGATCTAAGTCCAGAGGCAAATCTCACTCTGAGCTGGATCACCACTGCTGGGAAAGGAACAGGGGGACTGGTCCAGGTAACCTTCAGGAGTTCCTTTCTGATCCAAAGTTTCCTACAATTCTATGACAGAAACCTGTCTGTGTTTGACAAGTGCTTTCTGTATTAAGGACACCTGGTTACTTCCACAAAGGTCATGAGCTGGGAGGTCATAATTCACTCTTATTTGTGAGAAAATGGAAGAAGAGCTAAATCTAATAACTATAACTGACTTTTTAGAATAGGAACTTTTTAAAAAGTTAAATTAGTTCCAAAATAGCTGATGATGATCCAAACTGCTCTTACAGAGACACTCTGGACGTGTCTGAGGAGTGATGCAAGCGTTGCTCGCAGTCCTGGAGATCTGGTTTTGCTGGGATTAGCTCAGCTTGGCCCTCACTGAAGTCACTCACCGCTCCCAGTAGCCTCCCCCCTGCAGGGCTGTCCCGGAGCAGTGGTGGGGAGGTCCCTGGGTCCCACCCCCTGCAGTGCCCAGCCAGGGCACTCCTTCACACACCTCCATTCAGCTGACTTTTCCGCCGCACTCGAGAGAGCTGTTTGTGGGGCTTCTCTCCTGTCTGAGGTGTGGATGTGATCAGGTTGTTGTCTATGTCCCGCTCAATTCGACTCCTTTTTGTGGGGTTTTCTCTTTCTTCCTTAAAAAAGAAAAGGGGGGAAAAGAAACATACTGAACAGTGCCTTCTTTTTCCCATGGGTTAGACCAGAGGGTGTCAGCTCCTGGAGAAAAGTCACCGAGGATCCGTGGACTGTTCCACTTCCAGATGTGGGCTATGCAACATGTGTCTGGCCAGCTGTGATTTTATATGAGTTTAAGTTTAAAGTATCGGGAAAGAAAACTCTACATGAAGCTGCTGCAGTAGGAAAACTGTCTTTATGTACTTGGACAGCCAATTTATAAATATTCCAGTGCTGCAGAGGTTGGGAAATGCAGACAAAGCAACTACAATTATCCAAAACTTGATTTTCTGCCTGTTAAACACATAGGAAGTGAACTGCCCAACGATGTCCAATGTGACAGTCCGTATCAGATAGTCCAGGGAACAACTCAGCTGCTAAAACCCCAAGGGTTCTCCTTAGCTGGAAGCAAGTGCCTGCTCTTCCCTGCAGCACTCACAGCCATGAGGCAGAACCAAACAGTTCTGCACATTTTCTCTGTGTGGCTTTGTGTGCAGGCACATGTTTCTGACAGGTTTCTTCCCCCTTTCCCCCAAAACACCTACTACAAAACTCAACAAAATGGCAAGGTAAAATCTAAAGCATGATCATAGAGTCCACTGAAATGTGTGAGACAAGGCAAACTTATGGAATTAAATATCAAACAATGTATGAAAATAAACAAGGCCACAGACTGTCTAAAAGTTACTTAAAACTTCAGTTACAGAATTACAATATTACTTTGCTGGAGCAGTAGTGTCATGTGTTCAAAAAAAGAGAAAGAAAATTTCCTAAATTTAGAAAAATTAATCTAAAGCCCCTACTGTAACAGCAGCTAAAGGAAATACTAACAAACATGGAAGACAGGAGAATACCACCGATCCCAAACACTTCCTACTTGACCAACAGCTTTGGTGAGGACAATCTAATTCCTAACACCTAGAATTAATAATATTGTATATAACATAATTCCATATAATGAGAGAAAATGGATATGGCTGACCAAAGAACAGTAAGGAAACTCATTTCTAGACAATTCTGAAGAAAAAAGGAGAGAAATTCATTAACTTGGAAAAGCTGTCCACTGGCCTTCATAAGTGAGGTTTGCTCTCATTCTACTCAGTGGAAAACGAGTGCAGAGACACGACAAAAATTCCAGTGGAAATGGTAAATCTGGCTGATGGGGTCAGCAGAGGCAGAAGGATGTCACCACCGCTGGAGACCCCTCTGGTCCCACAGAACAGGACCTGGCATAGTAAGCTCCCACTGCTGTGCTCATGGTGTACCAGAGAACAGAATTCAAAGGTGAAATCACAGATAATGTTACTGTGCTCCTTGGTTTATACAAGGAAATTGCTACTGCACACCTGTCCAATGCAATACACACACTGCATGTATTTACAGAGCCTTCAATGTGAGTTCTGCATCAATTCCCTCTCACCTGTTCCACCAACACCTGTGCCACGAGAACATGGCAATGCCACACTGACAGGAACATTTGTTTCCTTTAGGTGTTTTGAGAAGCCATGGATGTATTAAGGAATGGCCTAAACTGAGACTGGGAGTAACAACATGAGATTTGAAGTCAACACCAGATAAATGACCTGTGACTGTGATGAAAATTGTCAAGATACATGTTATGGAAACACTTATTGCCATAAACCCCTGTACTCTCAGTGATGTTTGAGCCTCTCCCAGCCCCACAGCCAGCCTCTGTTTCAAGCTGCACACACATTATCCAGAGCTGGGACATTGCCCCAGCAGGCTGAGGATGACTGGGCAGGGCACCAGGCTTTGTCATGTCATCCTACTGCCACTGGCACCTCTCCAAGCCCTGCTACAGGCATGGGAGGGGACACACAGGAATGGGGGCATTTCACACTAAAGAACCTGTCAAGAACACACAAACGAAAAGTAAACCCAGCATTTGGGAGAGGAAGAAAAGAGGGGAAGGGAGTTCACAAAACCTGAGAGCCATGGCAAAGGAAAACCAGACCTACTTCCCTTATCTTAAAATTCCAGTGCAAGATGTTTTGCTTAGATTTGAGTGTTTTGGTGCAATGGTTTTGCAGCCAAAATGTCGCACTCCTGAGCTCCAGTACAGATGGTGACTGTAAAACAGATCTACTGTTACAGTTTAATGAAAAGCAAACTGGAAGCAGATTTAACCATTGCTGAAATATTTCTTGGTTTGTACCTCTCTGCTTCCAGGACAGGTTTTCATGGTTTAACGTGTCATGAAATATTCTATTTCACTCTATTTTTCACAATTCAAGAATATATTGTTACTTTAAAACTATTTAACTTCACCCTGTTACAAAATTATTGTTTCAATGCTTTAGTTCAAACCCCAGAAAACACTTCTGAATTTACATCAGTTTTATTTATCATGCAGCTGATCTGGGATACATTGTAAATTAGTTATGACTTCTTGGCTACTCTTTAAAATTTACAGTTACATAATGTCAGTATCAGAACTGCTGGGACGGAATGAAGTTGTTTATTTAAACCAGCCTCCATTCAGAGGAAAAACCACAGGTTTTTAAAGCAATTGCAAGGTTACATTCAGCCTATAAAGTATATATAATATAGTATATATTATATATATATATA
>VXAU01005039.1:0-120049 GCA_013399695.1 Formicarius rufipectus | reverse complement strand
AAAAAAAAAAAAAAAAAAAAAAGAAAAAGAAAAAAAAAAGAGCATGTAGAGTTCAAGATATGCTCTTCAATGTAATAATTTCGGCATAATCTGGTATTATCCTGAGAGTCAGTTGTTTCACCAGCCAGACACATATCTATCTAGCTTTCTCATAAGAAAAAAAGTCCTGTGAAGATGCAAGCCAGAAAACCTAATAGTAGGCGATCAGTCTAAAAGTGATGTGCTAATCATCAAAGCACTCTGACTTACCCTAAGCCATTAAAACGTTCTTAGAGAGTAGTTTGCAGGAAAAATCTCTCTTAGCAGTGTAGCCTTTGTGCCTCCGTGGTTGAAATCAGGAAACAGAATATTTCCGTGTTTTGCTATGGGACTGAAAAAAGAAGAGTTATTATCAACACAACAACTTCTACTACTTTAGCACACAATGTTCTTAAATGAAACAAGAAAATTATGCCTACAACAGGAAGCTCTTATCATTGCAGTTCCAAATTATTTTATTCTGGTGATTAGGAGACATCCATTTCCAATGGAAGCTCTTTTTGGGTTTTATTTTGCCTTACTTTGTCATTTGTAAAATCAGCAGAACTGATATTGCTGCTTGCTAATGTGTTCTTAATAAGAGTTATTGCCAAGAATTTCTTTCCGTGTACTTGAAATCAATGTTCCCAAAATAAAGGGAATTCAAATTGAAAGTTGGGATTTCAGAAAATCATGATTTCATAATACAAAACCTTCCATAATGCTTTTCTAGCAGAAATCTTCTTTGTTCATTTTGCATCATGATCATTTTCATAGCATCCTTGCTGTTAAGAAAAAATGAAATTAAATGAGCACTAGCTTTTCTTTCAAGTTTTTATCTGCTGTCTGATTGTAGCTGATGGGCAGAATGTTTATGCAAACCCAGCCAGAATGTTTGTCGTGTCTAGCTCTTAGAAACCTGATGTGGAAACAGGTCTTTCGCAGACCCAGAGAAGATCTGAAAATACAGGGGAATACTGTATATGTAATAGCAGAAGTATCAGAAGACATGTTAGTAATCTGTCTATATCACAGTAGCATCCTTTCATTACAAAAATTTCAAACTGTCTCTGTCTCTACAAATAATGAAGTAACAACACTAAATACTATCTAGTTTCCACTGAAACAATTAAAGATATAATATATAACTGCCTAATTTTGACGTTTATGGGGCTTACATGCATTAAACTCTGCAGAGTGTACATTAAAATCTCTCGCACACAGAACACAATGATCAGAGAAGTCAAACATCTTCATTTCTTATATCTGATCTTTAACATCTCCCAAGAAAACTATTTAAGATATTGTGCCTACAAACATCAGAAAATTTCCAGATTAATTGGATTTGCTGTGTTGAGCAAGACATAATGTATAGTGTAGTACAGCTTAAGTATTCAGATCAGCAATTTATGACAGGTGTCAGTTTATTGAGGAAAATGCCATGCAAAGATAGCTGTGTTACAGCCTTATCACAACTGCGCAGATGCTGGAAAATGTCAGCAATAGACTGAAGTTCAAGGTGCCCATTGATAATGATCTCAATTAATAAATCATTACTTAAACAGAAAATGGAAATCCCCTTTTTGTTCTGGAACACCTTTTTCTTTACACTGTTCATTCTTTCATTTTTTTTAATCTGTGACATTCTGATTGATGTGATAATGCAAAAATAGTCTGGTCAGGTGGCCATAAAATCATTTTGTTCAAGGTGACTTCAGTGGCAAAGCATGGAAAGTCTAGCTTCTGACAACAGGAAAGCTGTACTTGAGCAGTAGAAATCTGTGAAACAAAAAAATCAAGGGTTGGTTTATGGGTGTCACTGTGTTACATTGGAAGTGTTACTGTCAGAGCTGTGGCATATCAGGCTAGGGTGAAATTAGAAACTATTACCACATTTGAAGAATGTTTCTAGAACAGAGCAACAAACTGAAGGGCTTACCAGCCTTTTAGCAGAATGCTTCCACCTCCTAACACATATACTCAATGTTGTAGAACATTTATTTCTTCTAGCCATGCACTTACCCAGCCTAATGTAAGGAGAGTACATAACTAACACAGGAGCTAGGTTGAAGTTATATTAATGCTTGTTTATAAAATGGTCTGAAAGACTCGGAAGAGAGAAACTTCAGAAGAGCAAAGCATTTCTATATATGAAGATGACTTGTGAAACATCTTCTGCCTACTTCTGCTTTGGACTTGAAACACTGAATGTCTATGAACACCCACCTGTAAAATAGTTGAACCCCAGAAATAAACATTTTTCAGGTCCAGTTGATGCAGTGTTTAACAAAGTTTTACTTTGAAGATTAACAATGTCATATTTTAAAATGCTTGATGGAAGGGCTGTGTGCCCTCTTCAAACACTGTTGACAGTCTTGGAAAAGAAGGTGATTAAAAATGAAGTGCTCTGCCTCCTATGCAACACACCATTGTGTTGCAGACATGTTCACATTAGCAAGTTCTACCTGGAAAATAATGACAATGCCCACGAGAGCAGTTTCTTTGGAGGGCTGATGGCAAGAAATTTTTTTGAGGAGTAGTCTTCTTGCATCTTTCCATTGCATGTGGAATTCATCAGTGTTTTCATACTAAACAAATGTTACCTTGCTGAATACGCTAGTGTTTGGAGTAGGGTCTCTACTAGAAAAGCTGAACTCTTCTCCAGGAGTAGCAATTGATTGTGTTCCATATAGGGAGCAGGTTGGATTGGGGAGAAAAGCTCTAGGGCTCAATGAAACCCAAGAGTAAAAGTTATATGATCTTGTTGTGGTGCTACTAATAACCAATTTTTTCTTTCCCTCTAGCAGAGACCTCTACCTCTCTGCTCATTTAGGAACAGGTCTTCAAAAGTGGTGAAAATATACCAGTCAAAACTTATGTAACTATTCTTTATATAATTTTGTCATAAGGAAAACTTGAAAAAAGATGTTAATTTTAAAATCTTTAAGGAGGTTTCCTCAGAAATACGGTCTCCAGCTAGTTGGTAATTCCATGAATCTACATGGTCTGTCACCAAACAATCCCATTTATCTGAAGCATAAGCACTTCCACAATAAAGTTATGGTTATATTGGTCTCTTTTTAAGGCTCAGGCTCTACCTTATCTCTTTTGTGTCCATGAGGATTTCTTTTTGATATAATGGAGACTGTAGCCTTTAGGGGTATCACCTGTCCTCCCAGGTTTGGAGAAGGTGTACTCAAAGATGCAGGAGGAAGGGGGATACTTATATTTGCTGTTTGCCTTTGCTCATTCTCCCAACACTTAGACGTTTTTCTCTGTCTGCAGATGCGTGCAATTGTGAAGGAAGGCCATACAGATACAGCTCCTCCTTCCACAGATCTCTAACCAGATTCTGTTTAAACTAACGGCAATTCAAAATTTCTAATGAAAATCCTCATTGGGGGAGAGACTGAAGGCAAGAATTAAAAGTTCTCAGCAATTACTTCACTACAACAGAGCAAAAACCACAGAGTCCCACTGTTAAAACAATGGGTTTTATTTATATGACATTCAATTTTTTTTCATATAAAACTCAGCTGAATTGTCTTCCAGTTTAAAAATGGAGAGAGAGAACCAGGATGACCTTCATCTCTATTGCCTGCAAAACGAAGCCTCTGCATAGTTAAAAAAAAAAATAAAAATCATCAAAACCCACAGACCACAGTTTGTAGTAGTCAACTGAACCAGAAAGTACTTGAAGAGCTGACAGTGGTTTTTGTGTTAACAAGTACTTATTATCAATTATCTCTATCTAAACCATGATAATACCTATGCTACATCTGAAAATCATGTTTCTACATTGGCCATGATTCTACAAGTGTTTGTAAAATATGCTTATCTGTGTGCACACAAGTGGGCTCAGGAAAAGCTCTGATACTGTGGTTAAAGATTACCCTGCATGCAGTCGGGTATTGGATTTTAAATTACAGTTTAACCAGTTTGACATGGGCATGCAGGATACATTTACGCGGCAGGAAAGGCCCCTTAAGTGGACTCATTAAAGATACTGTTTGCTACCCACTGATCTTAGCTGTGGTCTGAAGGTGCTTGCTTTTAACATTACCCTTTGGCATCACAACAGTGCTGAAAAGATAACATTTCTTCTGTGGCAGGAAGATGACTAGGGGTTTACTGTTTTCTCAAATCAAAGACCACATGGCTTCTTAAGTACTGTGATTTCTTCTCATCAGAGGTGAGAACTATATTTCCACCTCTCTACTGATGACACAGAGTGTAGAGGCATTGAATCTTATTGTTCCTGTTAATAAGTTTGGTAAAAAGAAATTCAGAGCGATGAAGCAACGTGTAGAAGAACAAAGTGGCCAGATGAATATCTCTTTTCTGATTTCAGACTTAGTAAAATAGAGGCTGAACTGTGTCCTCTCTAAATGGCTGTGTTCATGACTAAACAAAATTTGACACCTGTTCATAAATATAGGATATACCCAGTATCCTATGGGATGTCTCATAATTACAAGAATTTAAGGAAGCAGTCACGGATAGATCATTCCTAAAAGTGTTCCAAGATTTTTAGCAAATAGAACCCTTTCCATTTCATTTTTACAGAATCTATTTTCAAACAAATAACCATGGTGCCCTTGATTCCTATTGCTATTATCTGCTTTACAAATGAAAGTGTCTGTTAAAGAGGTTTGTTAGTACTTGTATGATTCTCATAGAGTAAGAGAAAACAAAGATATGAAATGAAGGCTAGAAAAGATTACAATAGGTCATAATTTCATGCTTAATCATCATTAATTATTTCTAAACCATCCTTGATGTAGACATAAAGCATCCCTATTCTGTTCTTACTGTTGTTGACAGAAAGATTTGCCAAACTCCTGAGATAAGTTGTTCCTAGCTACCTTCACCATTACAAAATAAGTCTTGGTGTCTAACTCAAATGTACCACCTGTTAATTTAAGTCCATTACTTTTCACTCTATCCACAGTAAAAGTTATTATTTCTCCTTTTGCAGTAGCCTCTTGCATATTTGAAAGCTGTTATCGTGTCTCCCCATAGTCTTCGTTCTTTTGTAAAAATAAACTAATACAGTTCTTTCCTCACAGGTCACATTCTCTAGACCTCTGACTTGTTTGTAGCTCTCTTTCACACTCCCCATTTATCTGCATTTCTGAGAATATGACTGCAGCTCATCCAGTGAAAAGATTATTCCTTCTGGCTCAGACACAAAATGTCTGTTTGGATATGGCAGTAAGTCTAAGGGTTTTTCATCTGCTTTGGGCACAGTTGAGGATCAGTTTTAAGGATCAATGCTTTGTCTGAAAACTTGCAGCCTACCATTCACTTCCCAATTTTTCCTAGTGTCCTACTGTATTTTGTAACTTATAAAAATCAATTTGTCAGGAACATTCGTTGAATGTGAATTCTGGCTCTCAAATAACTGAAACACGTGTTGGTGTTAAATCGCAAACAGACCATTTTGAAATTCTACCTCATACACAGTATGACAGTAAGTCCATGATAAATACACTATGGACTTTCCAATTAACATCAGACATTGCTTAACAAATACTGAGTCTAAGCTTTTTTACTGATGCACTTTTTTACTGAAGTGGTTCAGATCCTGTCCAAGTTAATGTACCACTCCTTTCTCTGTTATTTTTGTTACAGATAAAAATAAGTGGGTTTGTTGTGGTTTTGGTTTTTTTTATTACTCTTGACAAGTCAACACTACTTGCAATTTATTTCTGTTTTGTCTTTGGGATGCTTAAAAGGGACCAGATTTTTATTTTAGCATTTTCTAAAGAATTTGTGATCAGCTGTTTCCATCCCATTTTTCAAAACTGGCCATTCATTTGCTCTTTTCCACCATCTAGAATGTCACCCAATCATAAATTGTTCCGTGAGTTCCCTGGGACGATTTCATTCCTGCCCAAACCAAATCAGGCATGTAGTTCACATAAATAGCCTCTTTCCCTTATCCAGACTGACTTTTTTCCTGTTTTATCATCAGTCTTCTTAATGGCTTCAAGGTGAAATAGGGTAGATTTAAATTGGATATTAGGAAGAAATCCTTAACTGTGAGAGTCATGAGGGACTGGAATAGATTGCCTGGAGAAATTGTGGATGACCCCTCCCTGGAAGTGTTCAAGGTCAGGTTAGGGGGAGCCCTGAGCAACCTGGTCTCATGGAAGGTTCTCTGTCCTTAGCAGGGATGTTAGAACTAAAAGTTCCTTCAAGTTCCAAAAATTCTATGCTTCCATGATTCTATGTTCTTAATTATATCATCTTTCTACTCTGCCTGTCTGTGTACTGAAGACATCCTATACACTTGCCTTCATTGTGTTCACTGCTGTTTTCTTTCCTTTCTGAATTTTTTCTTACAAAAATTTCCTATTTGCCTTTAAATCTCTTGTGTTTGCTTTTGTTCCCACATGCTAGAATCTTTTCTTGAAATGCATATTTTTTTATTTTTTTTTTTTAAACACTTAAGTATTCTTTATCCTGAGCTTTAGTTTAAAACATGGTCTCTTGCTATGCTTCCCACACTTTCTCTGATTGGTAGCTTTCACTGTCATTCTTAATTTTGTGAAAAAGCCACCAATCTCTCATTTATATCTAGAGGTCTCAAGATCTCTGTGCTCCTTTTAATGATTGTTTCTTTCTGCTCCGTACTTGGGATAGCATTGCCTTAAGTACTGGTAGTTTTTTCAACTAACCCATCAATATGGAAAAAAGTAAAAAGTGAAGAGGACTGGTGTGGTGGTACTTCAGACTAGTGCAAATACTGCTCTGAAGATAGAGAGGAGGAAGATGTAGCCTTTCATTCTAATAGCAAAGATAAGCAATATTTCAGCTAGATATTTTGGCAAATTTTTCAATAAACATAGAAACAAAGCATAACAAAAATACTTTAAAAAACAAAACAAACCAACCAGCTAACCAACCAAACCAACAGATGAAACCCCAAAAGCAACAAACAAAAACCTAACCAAAAACCTAATCACACAGGTTGTGTGATTTCTCTGGATACCTTATTTCAACTATTTGACAAGAAACAGAGCTAGACCATATTTGAACAGCGAGTACTCATGGTGACAACTGCTTTTGTTAGTGGAGAAACTCTTGACCTTTAGAAAGGAGATTTCATGGCATTATGTCAAAATTAAGGGGATAGCCATGTTTTCTGCTGAGTGGCAGTATATTAAGAGATGGTAACTATCACCTGACAGGACCATGAGAGTGAACTTCAGTGGTACCTTTCAGACTTGTTGTCTGTCTTGTCCTTCCACTGAGGGCTAAGAATGCCTTGCAGTAAAGTGGTTTGTGGTTTGTGATTTTTAGTTAATTTACTTGAGGATAGGTTAAAGTACTGTATACAAATACTGATAAGTAGATCCCTGAGATTACACATGCTCTTTTCTTTCAGAAAATGTGTCAAGCTCTGGGGAGCTGCAGGAAGGTACTGATGAGCTTTTGTAAGAAAGTCTTTCAATGGAGAGTCTGCTGTTGGCTGAACACTACTCTAAACATGAATTCAGATCTTTCATGGATGCCTTTGGACTCTTCTGTAGCTGTTCAGCCCTGTTGTCGAATAACTCAGATTTTGCAGCTCCATACATGGCAGAACACATGCCTGTGGGCATAAAAATACACGCAGCCACTGTCAAAGAGTGCTCACTGGGGCCACCACTGATGACTTAAGGACAGAACATATGCAGCTTCTATGCATCAGGAATTTCCCTGAGCACCAGGAAGATCTGTTCCCTTAGCGACTACGCTGTAATCCATACCCCTTTCTGTGGAAAAAAAGCGGGCAAGTAAGAGCTGCTAGAATCCGGATCAAAAGGTTTCTGCGGTTCATGTTTGCCCAACCTTGTAATTGTGGTATATTCAAAAGGACTGTTATCCACATTCATCCCCACCAGAGCTCGACTTTTTGAATTTTCAGAGTGTATGATATATGTCTTGGAGCTCTTAACTGGGAGGTGGTGTACAGATGTGCTGCTGGGAATTTTTTTTTGAAATAGGTACCTAGTGACATTTTGTAAGGCCTTGCATAGAATGCACTAGGATGTCAGAAAATAATGGTAACATAGCCATGAAACTTCCCTTAAACCAGGTCATTCAAGCTGCTCTCTACTACAAGCTTTTGAAGTATGGGCCTTCTGGGTACCTATATGACTCTAATAGGATACTGTTTGATAAAAAAATAAAAAAGCTTGGATTAAGAAATTCCCTTCTGATTCAAATGGGTATAAAAATGCAGTGTTTCCATGAACTGCCTTTTAAACACAATTGCTGAAACTTACTTTTTTGGTAAGGTCAAAACACATGATTTTGGTTTTGCTATTTCTGATTATTCTAAGTGCTCATCTGGGTCACATCCATGGAAAATTCAACAAATAATGAAAACACTTAATTTCATGGTTTTTGACAAAAAAAATATTTAAGAAACATAGATTCAGTTGAATTTTAAACTGAAATAATAAGAGCACTTGGAATCTTTTACTCATGCAATGCTCTCATTTTTAAAATTCAGCACAAATGCTAGGGAGAATAATAGAGAGACAGAATGATAGTTGCATCATCTGTTCACAGGTAAGTAGCTACCTAGAGAAATATTTAATCAAAGCATTAGGATTACACCAAAAGTTGCTGTTGTGATGCAGAAATATTGTTTAAACTGCCCCCAGTAAACAGACCAGGAATTTCAGCACTCATCTTTGGGGTAAAGGTATGTATAAGGAACTCATAGAATGTACAAGATTTCTGATTTCCCCAAACTAAATATTAAACTAAATATTAATAGTGAAAAGATCTGTCCAATAAAATAAAAACTGATTCTGCTCTGCCTGAAAAATGAAGCCAAACTGTCAAAATGGCAGTGTGTCGGGAGAGACACCTGTCAGAGACTGCCAAGAGAATAATGTTTACCTATGGATGAAACTGTTTGCTGCTGCCACAAACACCTGTCGTATACCCTTTGCCATAGAGCTGCTGTTCTTGCAAGTTTTTATACTGTTCAAGTGTTATAGTTAGGATAAAAGATGTATTAGATAAGTAATTAATACCATTCTATTACTTCTGTATGTCCAACTGTTCTGCTTGGTTCTGGGAACCCCGGTTACAGCCCCCTGATTGGTTCAGGTACCCTAAAACCCCATTAGCTGGCCGGTGGAGTAATGCAGCTCCACCCCAGAAGGCTAAGCCATCCCCAGTTCTTCCTTATAAGTTATAAACCCTCCCCTCCTACCCCTTTCCTTTTGTGTTGTGGTCCGCCCCTAACTACACCCAAGTTCTAGAACCCTCTGACCGAACCCTATAAGTATCCCATGCTCTCCTTAATAAAGTGTTCACACCTGTTCACACCCTTCCCCACGTGTACTGATCCTTCTTTCCCTTTCGGACCGCGACAGCAGTGAATTTCTGAGCATTGCTGCGCAGACTCCTGATCTGTCACTGATAACAGGCATTTACAAAAGTGTTCGTGGATGTGCACATCTCCACATACAAAGAATTCTTGTGAAAGTGTGACATTTTGTTTGGCATTCATCTCCAAACAAGGATATCTGCCTCTTTTCTGCAAACCCAGTTATGGAGCCTTTCAGCTTGCTTTTTATTTCAAACAACACATCAAATGTTGCTCCTTTCCTGCTGGAAATGGAAGAGAACTAGTTAGTTACTTTGAAAAACTGAGTGTGTCCGTTTCTCTTAGGCTGCATTTTCAACAGTGGCCATTACTCACACTGTCCAAACATGCTAAAAATGAGTTCTCAGTGTGTAGGTCTGTTCTTTATATTCAGGTGTCACTGAAGGATTTCCATTTTCTGTGGCACGAATTCACTCCAAAGCATTTCAGCTTGCACTGACTGGAATCAGAATAGCTATGATATTCCTACTCCTGCCTCCATCTGCATCACTCCCACAGAAATTCAGATTACTATTCACTGATGCAATTCTCAAAGGATAGAGAGTATGGAAATCGCCAAAAAAACCAAAACAGAAACAAACCAAAAGAGGAAAAGAGTTTCAAAAAAATCACTGGACAAAGCCGAAAAAAATTAAAAAAAAATAAAAGTTAAGATTGTCTTGAAGAGAACTCTGAGCAAAAGGCAAGCTTCAAAGCTCAGGAAGGATTAAAAGAAGATGAAGGCTACTTTGGCAGACAGAGTACTTTGCGCAGATAGGGAAGTCACGGAGAAGGTCTGCTTTGAAAAAAAGATAAATGCAGGAAGGAAGGAAAGAAAATGCCAAAATATTTTCCAAAATATTGCTCAACTTCTTGTAATTTGGGGACTTGTCTGGCAAAATATCAGGTCTATTGAACAACTCCTTTCCTCCAAGAACTGTATAAAGAAACCACAGCAAACAGCAATGAATAGAGTTTAACTCTGGAGTTTGGATGCAAATCAGGATGTGGTGAAGTCTGTTTATCAGAAGCTCAGATGTTCTCCTGTTACATTAAGGATATATTTGAAATAGCTACCATGTAAGGATTTTGCAATGACTCATGTGAAGTGACCTTGGTGATCTCCATTCCATTCCTCTTAGGCTTTTTCAAAAACTGCCTTTGTCCCATTTGGCATGTAGTGAAATCAGCTTGAGGTTGTATTTCTCATGTCAATCCAGCCTTCTGTACTGTCAAATGTGGGCAGTTCACTTATGAGAAGGATATTACCTGTGGCACAGATGGCTACTTGCAAATTTTTTGTAACAATATTGAAGGACATGTAAGGAATTAGCAAGTGCAGCACCTGTTGGGTGAAGAGATCAGAGACAGTACAAGTGATATAACAATTACGAGGCCAGATATAAATTATCTTTCCTATTCAGAGCCTACTTATAAAGCAAAGATGATAGATGACTTAAAAAACCTTTTTCTGGTTTTCCATGTCTATCCTGTTTGATCAAGGTATTATCAGAATCAGGCACACTAACTGAAATGAAATTTTGTTTTCAGGGACCTATGAGGTTTTTTGAGAATATTTCCTTTCTAATTGAAGATCAAAGCGGTTATTTTAACCTAACCAGGAGAATTTTTAATAGGGTAATCTGGTTTTTACAAATGCTTCCTGCCTCTTTACTAGAAAATCTAAAGAAAAAACACCAGAATGCAAGACCAAAGAAAGGTGGAAAAAAAATTTGATGTTTTGAAAACTGGAGAGAATAAAGTAAGAAACATAACTCAGCAAAAACTTTGTTGTTGCTTGACTTAAGGCATCATTATTTCTGTGGCAAACAAAAAAGATAATAATTCTGCCCTTTACTTAACACAAGAATTGATTTACCTGGGGAGCTGGGTGGTTTTTGCTGTGAATATTCTGTCTAGATACTTGTACTGCCATGAGGTCTGTAATGTCTCAGAACATCATCAGGGCAATAAATTTATCCTCAAAGACCCACATGGGCAGTAAGATTTAGTATTATTCATGTTTTACACACGTCATGGATTATGTGATCTAGCCCAACTCATGCATCAAGTCTGAAGGTGGTCAAGAAAGTTCTGAGAGCCTTGCTCTAAGTCCTGAGCACTTTGAAATTAATCAGTCATTTTACTCTTTCTTCCAATGCAAAAGGTTTACTTGGAACAGGCTGTAATACCATACTGCACTCTTGAAAAAATACAGTGATTTGTCATGTAAGCCATGGTGGGGGGGCACTGAAACATGAGAAACTGCAAATAGAGTCACTGTATCTGATATACGATATGTTTCTTGCACAGGAGACTGATCTGCATGAGATCTATGTCTGCCAACTAGTCTATATAAGAGCACCCTGCAGCTTTATTACTTTATAAACTGACTGTTTACTTTTGAAAGCTGTCAGCAGTCAGTCAGAATAGTAAAAAATATGATCAAATGTGATATGGTTAACAACAGTTGTTACTTGGAGCTCACCTGTTTCTCAGTCATTTCCCTTATATGATTGTTTCATAAAGAACAGAAAGATCCTACGTGTGACTCAAAGGCTCTATGCTTGATGAAATCCCAGAGCAAGGAGGACATTGGCTTCTTTCTGGAGAATAGCTCCAATCTGTGCAGCTCAGTCTGTAACTGGCTGTTCACGACTCTCCAGTTCTAATTATGTATAGAGAGACAGAGAGGTTAGGTTGATAGGTAAACACATACATGCATATATACATAGGCAGAAAAATTATCTCTGCCTCTCTGAACTTCTTGGTTCTTCATGTCTTCTTTATGAAATTCAAATTGAAACCTGATCTGTAAAAAGCCTGAGAAACCCCACAGGTTTCTCTCTTCTCTGGTGATCTAATAGAAAATGCAATAGGAATCTTGAGTTAAGAATCTTTCTCTACATTTGAATGACATTGTCTTGTTGTGTTACATAACATGGTTATCTCAGCAAAGGCTGAGATGCTATTACTTTTCTCACACTTCAATATTCAGGATGTTTCCACCACTTTTAAATCCCTTTTAATTGTCAAAAGGCAGTTGATAAATCATGGTGGATTAAGACCACAGTCTGTGCAGGCAACTTTCTAAGCACTGTAGAGAGTACAAGCCTTACATTCCCATGAGGAAAAGTTTTGGTTGATGATGGACTAAAGAATAAGAATCTAGTCTGTAGAACTGACTGAACTGTCTGGGGAACCAAACATCAAACTGAGATGTAACTACTGGATACTATATGCAGGAGGTTTTGTAATGTGTGTGATTTCAGCCACATAATATACATTATCAGCAAAACTGAATACCAAGTATTCAATTAATTAGCTGAATGTCAAAAAAATGTTGATAAGAAATGCCCATTGAGTAGATATTTGCCCCAAGTGGGATTGCAGAGAGTCAGGCATTAGTTTTAGCATGATTTCAGACATACAAGGTGGAAACATACATGGAAACAACAGAGGATAAATCATGATCTTTCAAGAAACCATCATCCATATCATTGTGGTCATGTTGCTCCTTGCAACTACTGCCCAAACTGCTCTTAGTATGTGCAACCTCCTCCCCTTAGCACATCTTCAAAGTCCATAGACAGAATGGTCCAGAGCTGCAGCAAGTTCATGATATCTGATCCTATCTGAAGCCAAAGTGGCAAATAGATTATTCCACTCTAGTTGGCTTTTCCATATCTGAAGATTACTATCACATAGTCCTTTGGTGTTCTCATTTCTACAGCGCTGACATTTTCAACTTCTGCATTTAATTCATATCTCTAGATATATTTATGTTCTAGTCTTTTCATTTTAATTCTTCTCAGAATTTTCTTCACTTGATCCAAAGTGGTTTGAAAAGGTGAGGAATGAGGAGGAAGGAAATTCCTTTGATTTCGCCAATACAGACTAGATATTTAATGATGTAATCTGGAGTTTTACTGAGGCCAAGTAAAATAGTTGTTCCTAGAGCCATGGTTTGCCTTTTTCACAAGAGCATGACACTGTTGATTCATGTCTGTTTAGGTGCTTTTGAAAGATCCTGATCCTTCCCTTTTAAACTGTTCCCTAGACTACTGCACTCCACTTGAACTGGTACAGTGGATTGTCCTTGACAAAGAAAGTCTTGTATTTGGGCTAAATTCATTGTATCTGGCTTTGGTTTGTTTATTTGTTGTTTACTCTTTCCTCCCCACTCAGGATATACTCTTCAGTTTACCAAGATAATTTCACATTCTCAGACTGTATTCAAATGCACTAGCAATGTCTTCTGGCTATATACATGGTCAGTTAGCTCTGAGGTTCATGAAATCTGAACAAGAAGAGAATAATTGGTAAGGCAGAGCACAGTGCTAAATTTTATTTTTTTTTTTATTAATATGAATAAATGATCTACACTCAGAACTTTTACCTAACATCAGGGCCAACCACACAGACTAAACTTCAGCACATAGTACCTACATACAAACTGTGTGTATATTGCACCTCACTCTTGGGGATCATTTAAAGTGGTAATCTTTATCCCACTGTTATAGTTTCAGAATCTAATGGAATTCTTTCTTTCCCCACCACCAGAATGAGGGGAGAATAGGTCTATTTTCATCCATTGCCTCTGACAAAGGAAGCACAGGCGTAACCTAGGCACTGACAATTCATTGGGTGTGGTGGGAGAGGAGCACGCTTCTTGGTTTTGGTTTTTATCCTGCAGTCTGCTGGAGGAGAGAGGGAGAGACAGCTCTTGGGGAAACCTTTAACCTACGGGTTTTTGGTCTCTTTTTTTCTTTTCCTCCTGTATTTTGGTTGGTTTTGTTTTTGTTTTTTTTTTTCCCCATCCCTGGATTTATGGAGCCTTTTGGATTTTCCTTGTGCCCAAGAGAGAGAGGAGACGACATTGCTAGCCGGGGCTCTTACATCAGGCTTTCCTGAGAGGGCCCAGCAGCGGCCAGCCCAGTCGTGAGGGATCTTTACATCGGAGGCTCCAGCCCAGAGGCCAGCAGACCACAAGCTGAGGGAAGAGGATCCCAGCCCTTTGCCCTTCCTAAGCGGCTTTCTCCCCACCGACCTCACCGAGGGATTTTGCACAGCTTTCGGAGGGACTCACCAAAGCCTTTCTTCCATCCACCAACCCCCCGGGGGCAGCCCAGCACCGGCCACTCATCTCATCGCCTGCTGCCCGTAAATACTACTGAGCCCGACAGGGACAGAGACTGGGGGGGAAGGGCTTGGCTCAGGGGTTTTTACTCATTTAGTCCTGGTTGTTGTTTATCTTGAATACATATACAGATATATATATCATAGCTAGGAACTGTTATCCTTCCATTTATCATATCTTAATTAAAAATTGTTTTGAAATTAAAGGAGATTTGTCTATCTGCTTTAGTTATAAATTTTCTAAGTTCTCTAAACTTAGACACCCACCCAGATTTGTGCTAGAGTGCTTCGCTTATCTGGGTAGTAAATCCCACTGCTTGGAAACCCTTTCTGGTTTTTTGTTTAATGTATTAGGATTGATTTTGCCACAGTGTTAACAGTTGGCAAAACATTGAGGTATTACCCGGGCATCTGAAAACTGATGGCTGAGTTCCTGCTGTGTGTGGTTCTATAAGCACTGATGATTGACTTTGAAATGAGTCATCAAGGCAAAGAGAGTTCCACTTTGGCCTTACAGAGGAGATGTCTGCCTACCTTCTGATGTAAAGCAGCAATCCATCTTTTAGGTTTAATTTGAGCCAAAATCTTTCCTGAATGATTTAAAAATATGTAAAAATCTAACAGAAAGTTAAAAGGAGAGGGACTGCTCCAGCTGAATGCTTCACTGATCCAAATTATAGCACTCATGCCGGGTATTAATGCACAGAAAGTGTTTCTGTTGTTCAGAAGAGTCTGTACCAAGAAAGAGCTGGACTTCCAGGTCCAATGAGAAAGAGTGGTTTATGCTTTGATATATCCATCTGGATATCTTGTTCCTACCAGATGTACCACTTATTTCTAAAGTATTACATTAGCATTTGTCACTTGAAGGGCAGCATAATGTTTCTTCTTTCCCTTGTGACCAATCATTCATTAAAGCATTAAATGAAGTACAAGATTGGACATGAACCTCCACCACTGTGTTTGGCACCAACAGGGTTTGATCCATAATCTCCAATGCTGCTGTTTGCTGGTTTGTTAGAGACACAGAACTGCCATGCTTATCCAGGTTCTTGTACAGAAGCCTGCCCAGAAACACTTCAGTTTGGGAAAATACTTGCAGGCTAAATATGGCAGCACTTGATAAACGTGTATCTGTAGGCTGTGCAAAAGGCTTTATAACCCACCTAACACCATGGTGACCAGAGCCAAACCAGATCCTGAAAATACCACCCATCAACCAGGATACCTTGAAAGTGCATTCAAGAATACAGCTTTTGGGAAGCACCATGTACCATGTGCATGGTACTCAGATAGCCCCAGTTATTTCCTTCAGCCTTACCCAGACTGTTTCATGAGTATGCAATGCAGTCTATTTGAGACGTTTCGACTGGGTTGAGAACAGAGCACAACCACCAGTCAATCCCATCACACACAGAGGAGTCAATACAGGGCTTCATGGCTGATGCTCTGAGTAACTCATGGAGAACAGAATCCTCAAAAGCTCTGCCTCTGAAAAAATGTGGAGGTGATGGTGGATAGTATCCAATGGTCTCAGCCAAACCCCACAGGCAAGCTCCATGGGGCTGACAGGGAAAGCTGACAAATTCCACATTGTAGTTGATGTGTGTTTAACTCTTTGCTTCCAATCTTTACGGCAGAACTGTTCAGTGTTCTCAGTATAGAAGATATTTTATTCCTTTCCCAAGCACTCTTTCTTTCCAGAGATCTAGGCTCTGAAGACCTCTGATGCTGAAGGAAGATCTACCTGAAAGCAGGTTTGCCAGGCCTCCACACTATGGGATACCTGACTGCAAGACACTGTTTAACCTCTCCTCTTGCTGTTGATTCAACTCCAAATGTTTGTTTTGTTTTGTTGCTTTCCTTAAATGAACTGTGATATAGTAACTCTTTCAGATTTTGCCTCAATTCAGATTTCTTTGATAAGTAGAAGAGGTAGTAAGTTCAATAGGAAAAACTGAGGGAAGCCAGTCATGTCAAAATAGGGGGGGAAATAGTAGACTGCATCAGGATGTTACAGAATGTGTAACAGGGCCATGGGAAAATGTAGACTTATCTCTCTACATTGAGTGTAAGATATCTAACTGTTGCCCAGAATGGGACTGTCATCCACTTTTTTCTCCATTATGTGATGAAGAGTTTCCTTGGTTACCTAATTTTGGGCTGAAGGTCAGGGCATAAAAGCTTACAGAACAGGGAAAGAGAACAAAATAGTGTAATGCAGCATTGGGACACACACAACAGGTGGGATGGATGATAGGGCAATCATGTCTTCAGGGTGTGCCCAAGTCTACTGGGATGTACTTTGTTCCACATGGGCTTCTTTCCAAGCATCTGGCAGCTTGCTTGGAGTTTGTCTGCAGCCAGGCCAGCTCTGCATGTCAAATCATTCAGTTCTAAGCATTTCCGGTTGGTTTACTTGGGTGATGGATTGTTCTGGTTTCACTGTTCGTTACTCTGAAAGAACTGTTGTTACCCATGTAGCATACAGGGAGTTCTTGTAATGATCACATGAAATGTACTAGTGCTATATACTCAAACAAATATCTCACACATACACACACAGACTGAGAATATACCCCAGAGCAGAAGAAAACTTTGCATCTAAAATGAGTGATACGATGAATTTTACTTATAACTTATGAGCTTATTGCTTAGTAAACTGATTTTCACCTGAGTCGGTTTACAAGACATATAAAGAGAGGTGTTTACTGTGTAGCATGGTGAGCCACAGCTTCCTAATGGGCTTGATCTCTATTGAAATACTCTGGAGAACATTGATATCTACATGTAAATTCATGCCATGCAACAGAAGGACCAGGTTTCTTATCTCATCTACTCCTTTTCATTTTCCCATAGGTTAACAACCCTGGCTTATTTGCTTTTTAAGGAGTCAAAAGATATGTCAATTAATTTCTTAATCTCTCAGAATCCTGATACTATCAGTTTTGTTTATAGTTTCTATTTTTTTGTTTCAATTTGGAGACATATGCCCAAATTTTGTTTCTTTTCCAAGATAAAGTTACATGTTTTGTCCACCTCTGCTACTTATCTGAATCAAGAAATAGAAATCTGCTGGACCAGACTCACATTATAAAAAAATTAGTCAAGCTCTGAAAGAAAAAAGCAATTATTAATATAAAATAGAATTCATAGTTGGCTCTTTTTTTTCCCTTCCATGCTGTTGCTGACACATTAATAATTTTGCAGAAACTGCTTTGGAATCTATCCATAATAATAATTAATAATTAAAATAAATAATAGAAAATAATAAAACTAAAATTATTTTATAATTAAAATTTTGATTCTCCCAAAATTAGATTGCTCCAGAAGGCTATACATAAAGTATGTAATATGCCTTTACCACAATGTAATACAGGTTTTCTGTATTTTTTTGTTTATTTCAGTAAACAAGGGGACTTTTATTTCACTGAAACTAAACCAGAGAGTGATAAACACTGACTCGATCGCATAGGGCTTCTCATGTTCTGCCACTCTTCAGGGTCCTGCTGATGCCTAAAGATTTTTATACATTTGTAGATTTTAATATATCTGTATAGTTTCTCACTCTTAAGGTAGCAGTTAATAATTTCTAAACTCCTTTCTAGCTGTTTCTGTTACATTCCTGAATTTCTGTTTAGTAGTCTTATGAAGGAAAGAGATTTTAGCAAGGACATCCGGTTTGGGTCACACACCTGGACCAGAAGAATAAGATATATTGTAGTCAAGAGAAGAGAGAGGGCTCAGAATCCTTGGAGGGCCTCCAGCAGGGCAGAGCTGAGGGTGATACCAGGGGCAAATGGTTTTCAGGTTGGATATACCCACTAGATATGGGTTAAAGCTATAAAATTGTGAGAATTCTCTACTGGTGTGTATGCCTATGTACTCTGTGCACCTGAAAGCATTCATTAAAGGACTGCTCTCTACTTTAGCCATACTAATATTGTTTGGGAAGGAGTTTTTGTCCCCCAGTTTAGGCAACACTGCCTGTGTCAAGGGTTTTTTGTGCCCTCCATAAAAAAAAAAAAAAAAAAAAAAAAAAAAAAAAAGAAAAAAAAAAAGAAAAAGAAAAATCCAGAACATTTTGCATGTTTCCTGCTGTCTTGTCTAAAAAGTGAGAAACTTCTATGAATTCCTTTTGCCAGTTCCTTCTTTTTACCTTACTTCTTCCACTGCTCACATCTACCTGCTCAGTATCTCACCTTCATTAGAGAGAGTGTGATTTCTTGTCTTCATAAATTCTAGTCTGGGCCAGACTAAACTTCCTGCAAGATTCCTAAGTTGTGCATAAAGTTCACTGTGTTTCTCAATCTGTGCTAGCAGTTGCTTTATTGAGGAATCAACCACGTGCTCATTTGAACTCATTAGCAGCTGTGCTTGTTTCCCAGGTGAAGTTTCTTTTGTCTATTGTTATTTTCAGCGTGAATTGAAAATGCATCCAAACAGACAGACATTCCCATACATTCTTAGAGAGAATTGTAAATGATATCTGAGGCATGAAAAGTTTACTTTAGACTGGAACATTGATACTGATGCATTCATTGGATGCAGCTCATTTTTCTGTTATAACCCCCAGAGCTACTTCTATGTACAATTAAGAGAAAAGAAACCTTAACATTGCAGCTATATCATAGGCAGCATAACAAGAAAATCCAAGTGTACAGCTACATTTTGTGTTGTCCTTTGTAACCAAAAAATGAGTATAAAGGTAGGTAGAACAAGAACAAGAAACTAAGTCATTTTAGGTTAATATATAGTGAGGGTTTTTTTGTATCTGTGTTTTAGTTAGATGTTAGTTGAATTGAAAACAAAACAAAACGACCTATATAAATTGCTCTCTTAACTTTAATTCTTATTATGTGACTGTGAAGTTATTTGCAAAATGGTGTTGATGTTTGTAAATTACCTCAAAATTCAGAAGTACTTGCAAATGAAATATGTTAAATCAATGACAGCACAAGGAGGTTTGTTGTTTCTTTGTGTGTTTTTTTTTGTTTGTTTGTTTGGGTTTGGATTTTTGTTTTGTTTTTGTTTGTTTGGGTTTGGATTTTTGTTTTGTTTTGTTTTTGTTTGTTTGTGGGGTTTTTTGTTTGTTTTTGTTTGTTTTTTGTTTTTTTTTTTCTCTCTCAACTGTAGCACCTAAAACTGTTCTGATACAGTTTGTAGGTGGCGTAGATATTCATCTCTCATTTACAGATATGTGTGTGAGAGAGCATTACAGGCAAGTAGATATGCCGTTTGTTCCTCTGAGCTTTGGAAGATACTTCTTCTACATTTTTCTCCAGAGAGATAGAAAAAGAGGGATTCCACTATCCAGAGATGTAAAAACACTGGGACTGTTTCTGTACATAGCAGGAGGGATATGTTCATGTTGGTAATGATGCTGTTGAGATACAACCTGGGATGCTTCTCTTTACTAAGCATGCTTAGAACAATTGTCAGATTGGTTCTTAATTCCTGAGTCTTTGATAGATTCAAAATAGAAAGATTACTGAATTAGGAGTTTGTTTCTACTTCTTTTCCCTTTCCCTGTCATGTAAAATATGTTCAGCACGACAGGTCTAGCAATGCACATTCCAACTTAGCATTTGTCTCTACTCTTGCAGAAGTCCAGTATTTTTGTTTCTACTTCCTTATGAACAGATCCAAATTTTGACTTCTGGGCATAGGGTTGAAATATTCCATTTATTCCCTATGAAATTGTGTTGGGTATTTTTTTGCTGGCTGCAGGAGTTGAATGAGGTGGCTTGTCAGTGACCTTTCTTGACTTAGCAGAGTTATCTCTAGTTGTGGGGGTTAAGCTTTGTGACTCTGGTGGCAACTTCATTTGTACATGCCAAAGTCCATGTGTAAGCATGGCAATTGTCAGTCAGCGTATGGACAAAGGCGTGGGCTGCAGTTGAACAGTGCATTAGGTGCTCAGGCCTTCAGACTCTCAGAATTGAAATAAATCATTTTGCATCTAGTAGGCTGGACTAGAGTGCCTTGCTGGAGAGAGGTTCCACTCAGCCTGGTTTGTCTGGGATGTGTCCTGCCAGGGCCTCATTGCCAGTGACAGAGCATTATCTAATCTCCATTTCACCTTCTCCTTCCATATGAAAAAAACAAAAACAAAGACAAAAACAAAAACATTGAATTCAGCCCCTGAAAGCTAAAGAGAAATTATTTGACATTTTAAAAACCTTTTGTTTCTTTCAGGCAATTTGTAGTGGAAAAATGTTTCTTCAACCCAGTGCTAATAAACTCACTAAATTTCTGGAGCCAGACAAATACGTATGTGTCTAGACTTCCAATGCCTTTTCGCCTTTATACTCACTTTACTTCTGGATAGAAGCTGCTCAAACAGAATATGCATGTGCATGCATAAATAGTGCTGTGGCACAGTGGTATTTCCAATGTAGTTAGTATGTTCTGACTATAATTCCCTCCATTTGCCTTCAGAGCAGCAGTACAAAGCCTGCAATCTCAGAGGGTTTTGCTTGGACTAGGGAGGAAAAAGTAAAAGTATTCTCTCTGTTAGGAGTGGCAGTTAGAGAGAAGGGCAATGGATGGGCCAGCTGGACAGCATTTTTCAGATAAATCAAATTGCTGCTCTATGCTTGGGAGCAGTAATTAATCCTGTCTCTGGGACATGAATTTGTTGCCTTTTGAAAGAACTGGGAAAAACATTACCCTTGTCAGCAGACTGGAGTATGTTACAGATTTGTTTTATTCTTCTCCAAAGCAGATTGAAGACCCTGAAGAAAGCAGATATGTTGACTTGGAGAAGTATAGGATTCTATCCAAGTAGCCACAAATTATCTCATACCATGTATCTAATTTCAGGCTGGCTCTGTATTGAGCTGGGGATGGCTGAAGGGTGGCAGTGCCAGTGGACAGCCTTCATCTTTCTTCTCATCAGAGAAGGCGATGAGTCTGTCTGCATATTCAGAATAAATAACCTTGAGAGCTACTGCAGACAAGCCTGAAGAGAAAAAAAAATGTATCACCAGTATGTTTTGTACAGATTTGCACTTATTTCTACATCAAACCAGACAGAGAAAATAGGCTTTTTATGCTCTGATAATTCTAAGCCTTCAATCACTGGAAAAGCTAAAATAGCTTGGTTTCTTTCCCTTATTCTGTAGAGTCCCTTTTATTTGCTTTAATAACCTGCTCCACTAACACTTGCCATGGACAACCTCAAGGGCTCATGGCTCAGGACAGCATTACAGGTGTGAGTGTAAGTTACCAGTCTAAGGCTGTGAGCTGAATGCTCTATACTGTATTTTTAGACTATGATAAATCTATGGTTTTGCTACTTGATATGTTTTATTTTTATTGCTATTTCTACAATAAGAGGTGGAGTTGAGAATACACCCTAATTTGGTATATTTACCTTGGTGCAGGAGTTCGATCAGAGGACACCATAAACCTTCTATGAGTCTGTTAGTACCCGGTTAAGTGTGTTAATCTGTTGTGACACTACTTCATGACTAAATACTTATCTCCTAGTTGATAATTTGAACAAATTTGTGAGTGAAAATCTGTCCTATGCCTTTTAGTGTAATTATCTTTCATCACTGCCATCTGAATCTGCAGTTTTGACAAACGAACTTCATTTTGCAAGCCAAATCATCCCATCTGTGTAAACCGGTCTTTTAAAATGTATAAAATTTCTCAAAAATAAACTTTGAAAGATAATTTGAATTTTCTAAGTTTGCCTAAATACTAAATGCATTGAACTAAAAGCACCCACAGAAGTGACCCGCAGACAGTGAAGTAGTGCAGACTGTACACTCCCCTGTGTGCTCTGTCCAGCACACCTCTCCCCTCAAACTGACTGTCCAACTGCAAGTGGCCAACTGAAAGAAGTGACATATCTGATAAGAGTAGGCTGAACAACATGAACCTCCTCGAGTAACATAATTTAAGAACATTATTTACAATACCAATGTACCTGAACTAAGATCTCTAGTTTGAACATCTGAAACTGAGACTTAAAATCTATGTTTGCAGTCAGATTTGAGTGATTCATTGTCAGTCATAAGTTAACTCCTTCTTTTGTCCCATGTCTGCTCCTGCAAGTTACACCCATTTGAATGGAATACTTTCTGTAGAGATTTCTAATCTATCTGGTCTTATTCATCAGTTATAAGTGGCTCCAGGCTATTTGCTTTGAATGCTTTAGGTGATTGTTTCTGCATGTCTATGGATCATTCTTAGGATTAGGGAAAACATGTTGCATTCAGAAATTCCTAGTATCTATGCATCTGCTATTTTAATACTTGAAAGTAGCAGTTTTCCATCATGGGAGAAAAAATGTGGAGTTAGTCTCCAGGAATCAACAGAAAATCATATGCAGAGTAATGAGTTAGTTTCTTCCCACCATTGGATCAGAATACCTTTATAGTCATCATCTTGAGTCAACAACAAGGACATGAACCATCATTTCCACCTTCAGAGAAATTTAAAATCCAAGTATTTTCAATAAATTATCAAGTTCATATTTGGCTACATCTTTCAGTGTATGAACTTACATCTCACTTTCAGTAATATGAAGTAAGGACTAAATAGTATGGGAAATTTACATCTGAGCATTTCCAATTAAAAAGTTAAAAAAAAGTCAAGCACCAAAATATGTGGAATGGCTTTATTATACATTACTCCCTGAAGATAAATAATGCTTGAGTTCTTTGCCAGCTCCTTTGACAAGTTAAGTTATTCCAAACAATAATAAACGCAAGCCAGTAGCTTTCCACTTTATTTGTCTTGCATGACCATTTACTAAATATTTTTTCCCAAGTTTCTTTCCAAGAATACTTAAAGTATTTTTAACTATATGGGAAATAGTTAATTGACAGTAGATTGGCAGAATCTATTTCTCTAAGTGATGCATGACTATACTATTTCCAAGAAATGGGACTCTAGTTAATGTGGTGACTTACTGTGCCTTTGAAGGGATCGGTTCATTGAGAAAACAAGCATCTGAGTGTTTTCAAGTGCCACATAACAACTCTCTGTGCTATGCTTGTAACTTGCTACAGAAGGAGGCCAGAACAGATCTAAAACACAGGTAATTTGTTTTCTATATTCATTAGAAGGATACTAATGACCACTTTCATATGATGTTAAAAACAAAGGTATAGCCAACTTCACTAGTATAATACTAATCCTGATAGCAAATACAAGATTACACAGACACAACTAAGTAAGGTAAATGTACAGAAGGAAAATGTAGTAGAGGGAAGTTTCTGCAGTGTCTGAATTAAGAAATGCAGAATGTAAGGGAGAAGCTTATATATTTAAGCTATAAAATTATCTGTATGAAATATGTACATGTTTATAGTCTAGCTTCTGGCATGTGTTACATGGCTAGCTTTGTTTGAACAAACTTTGCCAGACCTGTGTTAAGACAAGTCACTCCCTATTAATAAGATCTGTAGTTCATAAAATGTCAGGCTACATGCTGCTAGTTCAAGTGGTCTGAGGAATGTCCTCCAAACTGTCAACAGTTCAGGCTGCTGTGCTTTTGCTAGCACCACCCGTGCAGGGGAAACCTTTTCCCATTTTTCTGGCCATGCCTGTGGCATGCTGTCAACTGCCAGCATCACAATGGAGTCATTCGGGATCTAATCTCAGACCTGTATCCTCATTTGGCTGATATGAATTTTCTTTTCAATTTTTATGCAAGTGAGAATAGCCATTAAAAGCAATGTTAATTCTAACTTGATGCTTCACCTTGGCTATAAATATAACCTGTACTACATGGTTCAATTTGATTGAAAAGAGTACTAAATCATAAATGTTATTGCCATGCTCTGCTCCTTTCCCATCAAGCTTTTTATGAACTCAGGACAAAACCATGAGGTTGAAAGACGATTTATTGTTTCTTTTTGCTTTATTGCTGGTACTACCTGGCTAGTCCATTTCCAGATTCAAAGCTAAGCATCTCTCCTCTGTGTGAGCATGGCGACGTATAGCAAGAATTGCTATTTAGAATTACTTTTCACACTAATTATTATCAAGACATTAAGTCCTGGTCTCAAAGTACCATGTACTGTCTTTCATGAAAAATAAGTTTTGTAATATGATTTTGAGCAGCAAATTGGGCTCTAAGGGGAGTGACTAATATTTATATAGTTCATGTTTTCTTGAGAACTTTAGCTGTGTGGGGAAGGAAGGGTCAAAAGGTTACATTTTTCTGGATTTCTCCCTCTCTGACTATTAGATATAGTGTATAATTTATGATTCATCTAAATGTGGACCTAGACCTTTCCTACAACAATCCCCTCTTGGGGGAGGTTTGGGACAGCCCAAAAAGTTATTTTTATCAACTCCTCCACTCCTTAAGATTGTGTTTTTAAAAGCGCTGTGGATAAAGGCTTTCAGCATACTAATTTTCAGACTGAAATTGCAGGCAGTGCACTCTCCAAGCTTGGTATGAACATGACATACCACAATTGAAGAGGTTCACCTGGGAAACGAAGTCTTGACGCTGCTGGTGTCCCCTTAAAAATTGTTTATTAAAATAAAGCATCTATAAGAAGACTCCATGCTCTGCAATAGCAACTAAGATGAGTGTTTCCCCTGAGTTCTGGAGAATTCACTAGACAAAATTACTGCATGTGGTCTGAAAATAAACTTGGACACAAGAATGTGTATTCCTCCATCATGCTCCATAGTGCTGACCTGAGAACGTCTCCTAGGCATATGGATAAGGACAAGAATCACAGAAATCACAGAGATAATTTTCTTGGGGTCTGGATTAAGTTTGTAATCCTTGAATTGGTTTTTAAAAGTACTGAAACAGAATGCAGTCAAGTCTTTCTTAAATTAAATGGTTGCTTTTCTAAAAGTGTTATCCAAAATAAACTTTTTTTTTTTTAATCCATCAAGACAAAATGGTCATCCAAACTCTAGTCTGTCAGTCATTTGTATACCACTTTTGATATTCTGTTTTACAAAGTAATTTATATAATTAAAGTAAGTAATACCTTCAGGCTTGAATATGCAATGTAAGAGCAGGTCTGAACGAGAAATTTTGTTCCAGTATCTCTTCAAAAGCAGTAATCACAGTGTCCTCATATGCCACTGAAGAAGCTACTTGCTATGGTGGCGTGCCCATCACAAAATTTGGGCACTAAAGGTTTCATTGCTCTTTCCTTTGTTCTGAAAGGGTCTTCAAAGTCTTTCATTTTCACCCATGACTGGTTAACCAGTTCAGTGTTTTCAGCCAGGTAGGTCTCCTGTAAGTCCTTATCCTCTGCTTTCCCATGACCAGCAATTGCTTGAAATGACTCCACAGCTTCCTTAAACAGAATTTCTTTAGTTCTCCTGGTAATTCCCATCCCGCAGAATAGTCCAAAATAGAAAAAGGCCAATATATCTCTGCCATAGCTTACTTGCAAGTTTGGGATAAATCCCCCTTCTCTTCGACTGTTATCACAATGCAGCACAACTCCTTATGCTGCCTCTCTGCCAGACATGCATTAGCTTCAGCTCACCTGTTCTTCCATTCTCCTTTGCTAATCTCTTTTAAAAGCACAACATATCCTTTGATTATGGCTCTGGTCTTGAAAGAAGTAAAAATCTTACTTGCTTCTGATACCCAGGTGAGAGGATGTCCCTGTAAACAGGATTACCTTGCACACATGAGTGCAATAAAGACAACATGTAAAATATGCTGGGAGTATGAATACACAGCATAACTTCTGTTTCACAGTTATCACTTATGCTATTACCCCTCAGCAGCTACAGTATAATTTAACCCTCTTTCAGAACCATATGAAACATTTGAAATCAACCTCTCTACTGGTGTTAGTCTGTGCTGTGCCACTGATTTCCATGGTCTCTTCAAAGTAGTACTTTCTGACGATCTGATCCTCCAAACCTCTCTTAGGTCGGAGGTTATCATCAGTCATTTAGTTCTTCGATTTCTCTCCTCTGCACCCCTCTGCCCGTTTTTTTCCTTTGTTATATAACTAATGTTCTTCTTCAGAAAAATTTTGTGTGTATTCTGCAAAGCTAGCAAGCTTTAGGCATCACTTCTCTGTTCTAACTGGGACTGTGCAGTCTCATTGCCTCGCTTTAGAGGTTTCAAGACAGTGTTTCTGTGGTGTTGTGTGTATTTGTGTGTATTTGCCCTACCTCTATCACACCTTGTCCCAGGATTCAATGCACACACCCTTTGTCTGGCTTGAGAGGTCTCCACTGACAGGGTGGCTCATGGCAGGCGTCCATACGGCTTGTATTAACATATCCTTCTTGTAAGAGGTAGGATTTTTATGGCTTCTTTTACTGTTTCATTCTTCTACCTTGTGTGAGAGGGCTGAGGTGGTGAAAAGACTGTCATTCTCTGTGCTGCGTTACTGATGCTGGTTGTAAAGACAGTGTTTAGCTGGTGTCACCAGAAATTTATAAGGAGGATGCAACTGTTCTTCATCACCTGCTAATGCCATTCAAAACTCCTAATTCAAGAACAAAGTCAGCCACAAGGGACTTCCAGGTGTTGTAAATAGAAGGGATTGTTTAGTTTCCTTAAGACAAAAGTGGATAATGAAGCATGAAACTGATACCAAAGGCTACAAAAAAGTATGTTCTCTTTACCAGTTGTCCGATATCTTGAAGTACATTATTTTATAAGGTCCTAAAGTGCAAAAGCTAAACAGACAATTCAAAAATATTGTGCACTTAATCAATACTAATGATATTCTCCTTAATCTAGTTACAACTGTCTGTCTCTGTGCTTCCAGGGACAAAGATTTTCTCTTGAGGGTTAATGAATGAACAAAAGCAACTTCTGAAGTTTACCAAATTAATCTGAAATACTGAGCTATTCACCTACTGCCAAAGGCAAGAGAGTGGATAGAAATGGTGTTTGTCTGCTCTCAGAGTCTGGGACAAGATCACCAGGAAATTAAATTTGAAAAATCACCTTCCCTTAACACAAAACTTTCCAAATCAACTCCTGTCATCACCTATTCATGAGGAATTTGGCAGGAGTGTACCAATCTAACTAGTATTGTTTTATAAAGCCAAGAAAAACAACCAATAAACTTGATAATACTCTCTTTGGCTAACCAAAACCTATGGAAAATGAGGGTTAAATCTTTCTTTTCTTCTCCTTCTGTGCCACTCCCTAAAAGCTTTGTGGCTTTAAAATGTATTTTCAGCAAAATTTAAGTGCCATAGCCCTAATCTGTTGTTTTATAGCCAAACCACTCAGCAACTGTAGTACCTCTAAGCATGTCCAGAACTGTCTTGCATCTTGAGAGGGCTGAGGTGGCTGGAGCCACCTTCATACCTAATCTCAGCCAAACTTGGCCTCCTTCCTGCTGAGTTTACCACAGGCCCAAACTAAGGCAGCTTCACAAAGTGGGACCAGAGATCAGGCTCCCTAGAAAATAATGAGGGAAGGGTTTTTTTGTTTGTTTGTTTGGTTGGTTGGGTTTTTTTTTGATACTTTCAAAAGGAGATGTGCTTATCGTGTTCCCTTCTTTTTTCTTTTCCTTTTTTTTTTTTTTCCCTCTCCATTCCTCCTCTACAAGACAATAATACAGTAATTGAAGAATTCATGTAGGAAAGATTGGAGGGCCCTAGATTCAACCTTTCAGGTTGAAGGTGTTAAAATTCACATTTGTGTATAAAAGGACAGATGGTTTGAGAATCTATCTGTAGAAAGCAAATGCAAGAACCAGCACGTCCAGTGGTATAAGGGTATCAGTTACAGTTTCCAGGAAAAACATTTTTGCAGTAATCACCAATTGGTAAGGATAACTTCATGTCTTAAGGCCGCAGACAAGGTGCTTGAAAATAAATCTTTCCCATTGTTAATTACCATTATGTCTTATAGAATAAATCCCCCAAAATATCAAAGAAAAACCATATTTAAGTGCACTGGAGCTGGTATCTATAACATTACTATTCTTCCTCTGCTTTACTGAATTCTGGTCTTGTTTGTCTTAGTGAGGCAGTTGCAGTTGTATGGGAAAAGGCTTCATCAGTACTTTGTTATTTTGGAAACTGAAAACTTTGAGGCAAAAATATTTCCACTGAAAACCAAGAATTTGTGTTTGGGAAAGCTGCCCAGTTGCCTGTTGCTCAAGTAATCTGCTTCTCTCATGCTTCAGTACTTGTGCATCTCTTGGGAGGGGATGAGACTTACAACCGAGCACAAGAAAGCCACAAAATAGGCAATAAATGCATATTCTTGTATCTTCACTGTTTTTTGAACTCTATAGAGAGGTGGAGTATTTTGCCATAAAACTCTGGGTACAGACTGCATCAGCCTCCACCCTCTCAATTCTTACTTCTGCTATTCAATGTTTGCTGCACAGCCCACCAAGAGTCACAAAGTGTTTGATACAATGAATGCAGTTTGTGGTTACCGTCCCTTTCAGGTCAAAACTGATTCTCATTTTTTGCGTATAGTCCACAGAAGACAATAAAGACTTGGAAGGAGACCTGCCTTGGTTTACAGTCAGCACACCACTGAGGCCAGAGGGAAAAAAAATTGTTTCTTAGGAAGGAAGAAGGTTGAAAACAACCAAGAAAAATGTCATAGTCACTTTAAATAATTTTCATAATGTTGGACACACCTTTTGAGTTTACTGAAGTTATTACTTCTGCAGTATCAGCAAGGGAGGAGCTAAAGGAGAGTCAGAAAATATCTACTAGTGTAACAGCATTGGTAAAATTTGGACCTAGATTTCCCCAACAGCTTGCTTCTTTTAATCTTGGAATATGACTTATGCCTTGTGATTTATTTTGACAGACCAAGAATCTGGCCTTCAGATATACAGTACTTGTCCTACTTGTTCCAGAGAGACTATATATCATTTTGATCAACACTCAAAGTTAAAGTTCCCCCCAGAGCCAAGAAAATAACATTTACTGAGTCATAGCCCATCAAATATTTATTAATCATATCACATTAAATAAAAATAGGGAAAAAGTGAAACTGTGAGAGAAAATGCTTTGATTTATTTTCCTGTTTAACTCCCATCTGAAGTGAGTTCTTCTGAATATCTGCTTAAAAACAAGCCACAATTTTTTTTTCCATGCAATACAAGTCCATTTCAAAATAGCTGTAAGAGTTTGCAATGTGCAGCATATGGGATAAGCAAGACAAAACTGATGACTAACACTGTAGGCATTATTTATTAACTTTAATTCATGCTATCTCATATCCTCCTGTCAGTTCTCTCCTCCTCCTCCTCCTTATTACTGCAGATGAATGAAAACTGATGCTTCTGCATTCTTTTTAAACCATTAAAATATGTTAATTATTTACGGTAAGGCATCAGAATTAACAACAAGACATTATCCCTGAAGTTTTCAGCTCCCTCTTAAGCAGTTTGGGGGTTTTTTGGGTGTAGTTTAAAGCAAAACACATGAAATTATTCCAAACAAAAAAAGCCCACACTGTTCTTCAGGATTTTACAAGGCAAATCAGGAGCTGTTAACATTGGTACTTGGGTCAGCCTTCTAAAACATTATTACACTCTGTGTATACTAGTGTTAGACGTCCAAATGTTCTTTCAAAAACCATTTTATGAGAAGAGAGAGTATAGGAGATGGGAAAGAATGAACATATGCTATTCTATTGTTGCTGGGAACACCTGCCTACTACAGGTCAGGTCAAGAAATGTCATTTTCTGAGATCACAAGTAGAGAATCTGATCCCAGGGCAAAGTAGGGTGAACAGCTGTTGTTTCTGGTACTTACAGTCATTGTAGAGGATTGCTCTTACCTGAGTGAATAAACTAGAGCAATAGATGTTGAATTTTTTGGAACTGGAAGTTATGAATCAATTCTTTGATGCAGAATAAGAGGTTCTTGTCAGTGTTGGCTGCTGACTTGACTTTCTTTGCACTAGCATAGTAAAAGGCATGTAAGTTGCATACAAAAAAGATGCATGAGAATGTACTAGATCCCCTTAGAGTTACAGGGCAAATGGTGAGGAATATTATTCATGCCTGTAAAACACTAAATACAGCAAAGAAAGTAAAGACAGACCTTCTGTATTCCTAACAGAGAAACCAAGGCTTGAATCCTCCAACTTTAAAAATATGATTATGTGCATATGAAACAAAAGCAGTCTAATAGTCAATAAAACAGAAAAATGTTATGGAAATTTCTGATTTGAAGGGGTAGATGTGGCAGTTTTCACCTGGTGTCCAAACAGACCTCCAGGTTTGGGAAAGAAAAAGGAGGAAAGGCAAAAAAAAGCTGAGAGATAATGGCAAAGCAAACTTGGAGTGGCTAAAATACTTCGATTTATTACTAACAAGATAAGAGCTGAAAGGTAAGAAATAAATCAGTCTTACAACACCTTTCTTCCCTCACTCCTCCCTCTTTCCAGCAGTTTGAGGGAGCAGGAAATGGGGGTTTTACAGATGGTTGTTGTTCCTGCCATTGCTCTTGTCCTGTGGGTCACTCCATGGGGTGCAGTCAGGTTTCTGCACCCCGATGGTCCTCTGTGGGCTGCGGGGGGACAACCTGCTCCACCACGGTCTTCACCATGGTCTGCAGGGGGACCGCAGCTCTTAGTCCTTCCCCTGTTCCCATGGGGTCCCTCCCATGGGAGACAGTCCTCGATAGACTTCTCCAACATGAGTCCACCTCCTGGGCAACACTTCTACCAGGGAAAAAACCTGCTCCAGCGTGGGTCTCCTTCTCCACGAGTCACAACTCTCTTGCAGGATCTCACTCCACTCTGGGCCTCCCACAGGGTAACAGCTCCTTCATGCATCCACCTGCTCCTCCATGGGCTGTAGGGGCATCTCTGCATCCTGATGCTTCTCCACGGGCTGCAGGGAGGGCACAGCTTTGAGTCCTTCCCTGCTTGCTCCGGTGTGGGGTTCCTTCTTCTCCCCCTCCTTCTCCGACCTTATCCCTGCACTGGAATCCCATGGCTGGAATTTTCAACTGTACAACACTCCTAAATTCTTAAATATGTTATCACAGAGGCATGACTGTGATTCTTAGTTGGCTCAACTTTGGCCGTCAAGCAGTAAGACCCTCCTGGACCTGGACATCATTGGCTCTACAGGACAGGGGAAGCTTCTAGCCTCTTCTAAAAGAAACCACCGTGGAAGTCAACCCTTCTACAAAAATCCAGCCACAGAAACCTATGACAGTAGAAATTAAGGCAAGAAAGGGTTACTTTTGGACAAAACATTTTCATGTTGCTTGTTTTAATCCTTGGAAAGAACTTTATCCCAAACTTCTACTTTGTGGGTTTTGCCAGGTATATCTCCAGCTTCAAAGCCAAGGACATATATTAATCTTATAGTGATAGATCTATGAAACAAGGAGAACTGGGGGAATGACTTTAAATTATCTTCACATTTCCAAGCCAGTGAATTTCAGAAGCAGTCGTCTTCTGCAGTGTCCTGAGAAGTGAAGTTCCCATGCTGGGAAGCATCCAACTGTAGGAGGACATATCCCTGTGCTGTGTGCCAGCAGTGGACCCAGCCACAGCCCACATTTGTCACTGAGCAGCACTAGACTTTCCCTGGCCTGAGTTACTTTTATTCAGATGGAAAAGGATAAAACAGAGCTTAGCTTTGGATAGGGCTTTCCGAAACTCATGTGTTCTACATGAGTCAAAACCAAACGTGAGCTTTGAGGAATGGAAGTATCACAGGGAATGATTTCTAAAATGAGAAAAATGTCACTTTTCTATCCTACATTTCTGAGCTGCAGTAAGAGATGGACATAGATGTGCTTGAAAACTCTGATGGAAGTTACCATGACAATATTTTCAGGCCAGTAAACACGAGAAATATCAAAAATCTTTTTGGGACTGGGGATGAAGAGATAAGCACATTAGTTTTATCTATTTGTAGAATCCAGAGGATTTGGGAAGGACTTTGTGGAGCTTATTGGGGTAAACCAAATCTTTAAACCTCAGGAAATCCCACTGTAGGTTCTCATGAGCTGAACTACCAGGGCTGTCTGGCAGGAGAGAGTTATTATACATCTGGGAAGATCATGTGATAGTTTCCAACTTCCTTCATAACAAAAGCAAAAAAATCTTTCACTTCAATAAGTGACTTGGAAAAAAAAAGAACTTCAACTATGAGACTCTTTCTTTTTGTTGCTTTCATAGAGCAAATAATGAGTAAATTTAACTACTGTACTTTTTAGAAATAGTTTGAGAAAGACATAGCTATTCATTACACAAGCCTTTCTTCAGCAGGATGCACTAAGGAAAATTTATTGTCCAAAAACTAGAGCAAGTACATATACCCTCATATCATAAATTTAATATTTAGCTGAATAAAATGAATTTTAAACCAGAAAAATATATGTTAATAATGTTATTATGAGCAGGTACAGATATTCTTCAAATTTCTGTGAGTTATTAGCATATCTGGTCAACCCATTTGTTTGTTTCCTGTTTTATTAATAATAGTTACTAGCTAACAGAAAATCAAGAAGTGCCTCTTTGATGATTTCACTTGTTTTTTTTTTTTTTTTTTTTTTTTTTTTTTTTTTTTTTTTTTTTTTTTTTTTTTTTTTNTGTTTTGTTTTGTTTTGTTTTGTGGGGGGGGTGTTTTTTTGTTTTTGTTTTGGTTTTTGTTTTGTTTTGTTTTGTTGGGGTTTTTTTGGTACCAGGACAGCTTCCTTAAATTCTGTACCATAAATTCTGTACCAAAATGACAAAGTTCACTTGATGTGGTGCTCATTGCATGCCTTTGGTTGCATGTGACTACATGGATCAGAAAAAATACGGGACTTTTTTTTCCTGTTTTCGTACGATGAGTCTTGTCAGGACTTGGAGCCAAAATCTCTCAAAGTTTAAAAACATATTCTACAGATTGTTTGGGGTCTCTTGTCACATCAGTTATATCACATGGCACTTTCCCTGTGAAGGCACCTATGGAGACTTAGAGCCCAAGTAACCATTAAACTCTTGTTCAGAAAATCATTCAGAAATAAAGTGAATATTATCTGGTTGACAAATGAAGTTCACATACACTCAGAGCAAAGAAACTCAATGATGACAACAATTTTTTAGCTCATCTCATTTTCCTTTCCTGCTCCCTTGATTGTGTACAGTTTCTTTTCATCTGTGAGACCTTAGTGGGACTGTGTGTGTCAGTGAGAGTTCACTACAGCAGGGAAGTATTGCAAAATCTGTTCTCCTCCTGGGGAAAGTGACGAGGAGGGTGTTTAAGTCTGTGTGTTGGGAGCAAAGGGCAGGGAGGGGAAGGGAAATCACCACTTGCAAAATATCAAGAATTTAGACTTCCTCTTTTGCAACTTCTCCCTTCCCATATATTACTAGTATTACTATTATTATTATTATTATTATTAAATACCTCTACAAAAGTTTTTTTTGTTTGTTTCATTGGACCTTTTTTCATGTGATTTTTCTTGAAACTTAAAAAGACCACATGACAAATTTAGAGTGAAGGCAATCCAATATGGAGGCACTGCACGCTTTGCACTAGTTAAAAACCTCTCTTCCTTATAGGTTAAAGTTGCTCTCATTTTTACACTAAAGCAAGCTTATTTAGCTGGTGGGATTCCTAACAGGTTTCCAGCTAGGCACTGAAGCTTTGTTTGCAGTAGAAGAACTGGGGTCTGAAGAGCAGAGGGGATATTTCACAAGCAGGGACATGTTTGCACAAGCTGCTCTCACTTCTTGTTCTGGTGGTGCTCTCAACTATTGTCTCTGGGCAGGCATTCCTCTCAAAAGACTTGAGGATTATTGTCCTGAAACAGCAATAAAATTAATCTGTCTTACCTCAAAGTTAATTTAGTTACAGTGTTTGAGGGAGCTTAGAAATATAATAAAAAAAGATTGTTCAGCTCCCACAGAAGAAATGGCTTGGTAATTTGGGGGTTAATAATGGGTTTACCTTTGGAAGGGTTTATAAATGAAAGCCAGAGTGGCATAATCTAGACCAAAGGAAGAACAAAAGCAATAGCAAAAGAGCAAACTTCTCCAAAAGACATAATAGGTTGATGACAATAATGATTTTCGTTGTTTTTTTGTTGATTTGTTGTTTTTTTTTCTAGAAACATTGGCAAGAGTGGCAGTTTTTGTGCAGGTTTTTCCTTACTGTTCCTTGGCCTTTATGAATCTCTCTTCCCTGCACAAGAATTGTGTCAATTGGTGCTCTTCTGCTGGTGGACATGCCCAATCTGTTCATGTGTTGGGTCTCAAAAGTAGGTTTTTTGTCATTCTGTGTAATTCTATGCCCTGAGATAGAGTTGAGTAACCCTGTGTTGTTTAGAACCACTAATTTTCAATTTAACTAATTGTAATTAATTTGTAATTAAATAAATATATACTTTTTTAAATTAAAAAACCAACCAACAAAAAAAACCAAAAAACAACAACCAACCAAACAAACAAAAAAAACCCCACCAAAAACAGTCTCATTGCTTTCTCAATAACAATCTGTATATTCAGCCTTTAGAAACCTGTATTTTGCATGTGGGACGTGTACCTTTTATTCATTAACACTTTTATGAAGTTCTCACTGGTCTTATCAGGAATGTGGTGCTGTAGGCCCACTGTAAACAAGCAAAACATACCAACGCTCTGGATTCACATCTTTTGTGTATACATTGCGTTTGTGGACCATAGCATTTTCCTAGTTCTCAGCTGCTTAAAAACTGATGCAAGAAACTAATTTAAGACTAGTAAATACAAGGGCAGGTATTTACTATCTTTCAACTTACTGCCCTTTTTTATTCAATGGAGTTGATCTTTTTTTAGTTGCTGCGTGATCACATAGAAATATCTTTTCCTGATTTCAATGTGTGGAAAGGGATTAATTGCTTAAGAACAGTTCATGAAACAGACTTAACTCTGTAGTGTTGCTTTCTTTATGCAAATACCCACTTGCTTTCCTCACACTTTCATACTAGAACTATCTGAAAATGGTAACGAGCAATCCTGCACCTGGAAGTTACTGGTTTGATTTGGTTCTTCATTGCTTCACAATTCTTTCTGAATAGGTTCTTGCATCCTTTAAAAGTGCATTTTTGAATTGTATTTGTATGCATCTACCAAGACAATTCATATCTACAAGAATTGCTACAGTAGAGCTGCTTTGGAAAATTATCACAAGCATTCAAATAGAAACATTTCATAGTCACTCACTTATTAATTTTTCCGAGTACCTGGACTAGTTTATCAAAATTTATTTATTGAAAAATGTCAAAACACAGAGACATTGAGCTGAAGCTTTCTTTCTAAGGTTTTTAATGAGTACAAACTTCTTGACAAAACTCAGAACCTATTCCTTCAGAGACCACTATTGCTTCAGGAGACCCATTTTAAATTTTAAATAAACCTTAATATGAAAAGGTAAGATTGGTAATATATCAAAATGCTAATATGAATCTTTCCCCTTTTTTAAGCCTCAAACATAGCAAAAACTGTTGGCTTTTAATTTGATCACACAGAGTCAAAAGCCCTTGTTATAATCATCCTGATTTTATATATTAGCCTGTAAATGTTTGCAAGATTTGGAAGTTCCTGGTACTGCCATTCTCAGCATGCAAGTGGCCTCTGCTCTGGTAGATGTTACCCTACTTTCAGATGCTCTTTCCTCCACTGGTAGCTCTGACAAACCGTTAGAGCTTTCCTCACAGATTGTGTTATTTTAGCCCTTAGAAAGAATGTAACATTGCGAACTGAAATACTCATTGCACGCAGGATGACCTTCAGTAAATTCTTCTGAATCTTTGCCCTCATGAGACTCTTAAATTTGTCCTTCATATTCTACAAGAAACAAGGTCTTGTAGGGTTTTTTTTGCTTCAAATTTTTCAGGTTTTGTAGCTTTTGTGCTAACAGCTCTTCCTTTGTATTAATATGATTATACTGTATAATGGCTACCCTGATCCAAATTTTCTATACTATTACAGCTAGAAATATTTTGCCAATATTTCTTTTTTCAAAAATTAAAAATAAATTTTTTAAAATAATTGTTTTAATTAATCTAAAAAAATTTAAATCAACATGCTAAATAAACATCACAATGTTTTCCCTTGATTCTTAACATTTAGTCTCCATTTCTATTAGATGTCAGCAAATGGACAGTACCTTCACCACTTTCCTCACATTTGATCGCATCTCCCTTCCAAAAATCTCTAAAGGATGAGTTGCATTTTTGTTCTACTGCATAGTACAATAGTACATGTTCTAATCTTCATAGTACAAAATGACTCTTATTCATTTCTTTGAGTTCTCCAGGGAAAAATTAAACAGTGGAACATGGTCAAATGAACATTTTATTTACAAAAATGTGGAGGTTTGGGCAGAGAAGGATTATTCATGAAATTGCCTTAAATTTGGCAGCGTCAGACAAAAGTAAAAGGATATTTTATTTTCACAAACAATTCTAAATGGCTTGCCCTGCTTTCCAAATAGTGGGCTCTGAAATATTGCACTGGGTTTTTGAGACTAAGGTAAGTTTGCAAGTACAATTCAGTGTCTGAAAATGGAGTGCCAGACCTGTTTATGAAGTAAGAGCTACTGATACTAGCACACACACACTCACACACACACACACACACACACTGACACACACACTGAAAAAGTAATTCGGAGCCTCAAGGTACACACTGAGCAGTGAGAGCCCTAGGTGTAGTTCTTTACATGCAAATTTTATGTGTGTGCTGGTTTAGAGTTAAACAGGCAGGAGAAATCAATCCACCTCAGAAAGGGATTGCAAGTCAGAATAAAAATGTAATAAAAGATCACAAAATAAACTGATACAGAAGGAAACTTCATTTATGCCACAAAAACAGATGTACAGCCCAGCACAGTGGGGCATGAGCAGAATGGAACTCACCAACCCCTGTGATGAACAGCACATGGTCCCCCTGAGTTCAAAGTAAGAAGAAAGGAAGAAACCTGCTGGTGAAAATGATGTTTGCAGTCCCGTGGCGGTCTCAGTCTGGTCGAGGCTCTGGTCCTCCTCTGGATCTGAAGAGCATCCAGTTCCAAAACCCCAAGCTTATCTCTGCTTGGGCTCCGATGGGAATGCTGAGTCCCTTCCCCAGGGTGGAGAGTTTCACAATGGGTGACTTACACTGTGAGGTAAATTATGGCATATTTTTGGCATCTCTAATGGCCCATTAGCAGACACAACCCCTCAGGTGGGTGTGGAGGCAGGAAAACTTCCTTATCCCACAGAAGTTCCTAAACACCCATCTTGTAGCCTGAGGGGTTGGGTGTGCCCTGGGCAGCTGCTGCAAATGGCCCAAATGGCCCAGGAGTTCATGATAAAAATGCGCATAAAATGTTTAGAATACACACCTACACAGTGACAAACTGATCCTGGCTACTATAACCAGGACAATGTGCTAAAGTCAGTAGCTGAAATTTGTAAGGAATTGTTGAAAATGAACACCTATTTGTAGACCTCTGTATGAAACCAAAAGACTTGCTATGACAGTTGAAGTATCTGTAGGATTCATCAACTCTCTGCAGAGATTTATTTGGTTACTCACAAACTTTCCTTTGTGGTTCCCTGACCAATTTTGTTGGCAGCACAGCAGCTACCAGAAGGAGCACAGAAAATACCCTTTACCAAGGCAGACTCACAGGCTGCTGTAGGATAACCTGCTCAGGTGCAGGAGAACAGACTTAGGCCCTTTGGGTCCACTGACAGTACAGATACCTCCAGGCAGTCTCCAGTTACAGAAAAGATGGGTGCAGATGTTTCTGGCCTGCTGTAGTGTTTTCAAAGATACTTGTTGGTGTTTCCTCAGAAGATAATGGTATGGTCTGCATCACACAGGGAGGAAGGTCTTGGACTGTACTGCCAGTTTAGACTCCAGGGGTTTGTATTTAACACTAAAATGGTGGGATGATTTTGTATCTTTTCTTTTGGCCAGCTCTGGGCAGCTACCTCCTCAATGCACAGACTTTTATTCTGATGTCCTGAGGCAATTCATTCTTGCTATAATCACCAAGTGTTTAATCTGGGAGATTAGACTGTACACCAAGACCCCTGTACTTAACTATGAGTACTTCAGCCCTGGTTTGGATTTGGCCTCCAGGTTTTATATTGATCTTAGCGCAGGAGATCTAACACACAGATCAAGTTCGTAAATACTACTTTACATATGATTGTTCGTTTGGTTGTATATTCACACCACATGGGTATACACACTAGATAAATACACATCCTATCGATGAAGTTTCCAGAAATTTTATGATCCGTATCACAATTTACCATAGGTTTTTTATACCTAGAATACTATAACACTGGAGAAACACTTAATAAATTGGAGCATGTGAATTAGCAGCTATTCATTGACTTCCTGTTTAATTAAAGCTTACAGTGACATTTTTCTGCAAATGAATTAAGTTCCTTGTTACCTACTGACTATCTTTGACACGACTTTTCCACAATAATAAATCATGTAGGCACTTTGAAAATATACTGAGTTCTGTAGGATGTTTATATCTTCCTGATTGTGCAAATAAATTCTATTAAAAAAGAAAACTTTAAACTGAAGAATGAAATTATTAAAAAAAAAGTCTAATGAGTATTATTGTTTCTGATACCAGAACTAAAGTCTGACTGATAACATCATCCTCTCTTTTCTCATACACCTTTAAAAGTCTAATCTAAGAACTGAAGCCTATTACAAAACTGGAACAGATTCAGAGGTGTTACTGACTGTAGCACAAAGTTCACTCTCTGATGAAACTTGATATTGCTTTATTTATTTGCATACATAAGGAAAAAAAGTCACTATTTGTTGAATCAGGTCACTCTAGAAATTCCAATAAGGGGCATCATGAAAACATCCCTTCACAAAGCAAGCAGAAGTTTCCCAAATCCTTGTAAAATTACACTTTGGGGATATAAGCCTTGGATGCTTTGCTCCTTGAGATCCCCTCCTGTGGGATGGGACTGGTTCCCTTGATGCTGACCCCTGGGCTTGTGGGGCTGCTCCTGGGACCTTTGGGACACCCTGAGTATATTCACCCTGGTGCTGAATATACTGGTGGTAGGATGGGCCCTCTCCATGGCAGAATCTGTGTTCTTTCTTGTCACTGTGAGAGGAACTTAGTTCCTAAGGGACATTTCCCTTAGAGTGATGGTCAGCCATTGGGGGAAATTTGAAATAAATAAAGTGCAGCAATACCTTCTCCAGGCTTATTTGGATCAGGAAAGAAGCAAATGGGTGGTTCCAGCACAAAATTTGAGAAGTTTGCAAAATAGTAGTATGTGTGTATTAAGTAGTGATTTGGTCAGCTGGTGTTGTCCCTGAATGCCTGAGTGAGGTGTAAGGATCTCACGTAAAACTGCATTCAGGGTGGCCCTTCTTAGGTGGGACACACCATGTGCAGCAACAAAGAACAACTTTCCTTCAGAAGGGATATTCTGAGGCAATGACCACTACAGTTTTTCCTTTGTGGAGCAGTTTTGATGCAGAGTGAGGCTGACATAACCTTGTTGACACCTCCACATGAGTTGAACCCCTGTCCTCATTTTTCTTGGGTTCCCCTTGCAGAACCTCACCCCCGTTCTGTCAGGGCTCCTGGTGAGATGGGTCAAGGACAGAGCAGGTGCTGGCTCTGTCACCATCCCCATGTGTTCAACCACGCACAGAGGGGATGGCGACTCCTCTCTGCCATGGATCCTGTGTGCCTGTGGGGGCTGTCCTGGGACAGTCCAGGTGTGGTTCCAGTCATATGTGTCCCTATCCCTCTCCCTGGCACTCCTGCGCCTGTTCCCCTTCTCCCTCAGCCAGGTCTCTGGGCACAGCAGTTCCCTCTGGGATGCTGCATCCCAGTCTTCTGGTTTAGGGAAAGGTGGTTAGATTCCTTCTGAGTGTTGTATTAGAGAAACAGCAAAATTCTCAGGAGATTCAATAAGAAACTTGCAGTCTGTGGAACATTAAGGTATTATGAAGTATCAGACAAATTTTAAAATAACATCCGGACAAAGGAAGGCATTTCACAAGCTAACTCAGCAAACTCTTACTTATACAGAGAGCACAAGGCACTTACTAAGGCATTGATTGGAGTTTTTTAGTCTGAATTAGAATACATTTTGAGAAAAAGACATTAGGAGAAGAAAGAGAAAGACAAAGAGGAAAAGAATAAGAACAGAATGGTCTTTACTAAATACTTTGGGGTCCAACATGATTTCACCTGCTTTTAAATCCAAGGTAGTGGAGCAACCACTCAACACATACGTTACTGTCTTTTTCCTTCGGCCTTGTTCTGCTGGGACCTCACACAGGTGTGGCTGTGCTTTAATATTTATTTCCCACACAGTCAGTCATCATCACTTTGGGGTAGCCCATGGGTCTATCCACCATTTTGGGACAGATTGTGCACTTGGGTGCTGCCACTTTGGTGTGGTCCACAGGCTGACTAAGGCTCCAGGAGCAGGGGATGGAGCAGTGGCCGTCCCACCTACATAGAGCTCTTCCTGTTCCCCCACCAACTGTTTTGAACCAGTCAGCCATTCCTCTGGTCTCCTACACCCTTCACAGGCACACTCCCATGGGGTGCTCCCTGCTGGAGAACATGCCTGTACTGGGGCTGTTCGCCTCACCTCATGCCTCTGTCTCTCATCCATAGATTCTCAAACTCCCAGGGAAAAGCTTTAGCTTCCACAGATTTTGGAATCCACAGATTTCTCTTACTCACCAAGCTGATTTTTGGGTTATCTAGACACTGGTGGCCAAACCCTCATTCATTTTCACATGCTAATCATGTTTTAAAATTCTACTTTTAATATTCAACATTTCCCCTTGTGTATTTTTTATAACATAAAAGGCAAACATATCATTGTAGTTGTTGCTTACACAGAAGTAGTTCTATAGGTATCTCCTGTTTTTTGCTCCAGCACATTAGATAAAATGACTTTGGAGGAAGTGGCTTACCTCCATTGACAGAGAGCTTAGGTAACTGAATTTATTACCTGCCTGTGGTATATGGCAGTGTGTGAACATTTAGCCAAAAGCAAGTACAAGGCAAAGTATTTCACATAATTAGTTTAGTTTGGTTTTGTTCATGTTGAAGAAATAGTGAGGTTTGGGGTTGGGTTTTGCTCATTTTTGGTATTTTTTGGTTTGATTTGAGGTTTTTGTTGGTTTGTTTGGGGTTTTTTTGTTTGTTTGTTTGTTTTTTGTCTTGGTGGGTTTTTTGGTGGTTTTTTTTTTGTTTTTTTGTTTTTTGTTTTTTGTTTGTTTGTTTGGGGTTTTTTTGGTTTTTTTTTTGTTTGTTTGTTTTTTTGTGTGTGTTTTTTGTTTTTTGGGTTTTTTTTGGTTTTTTTGGTTGGTGGTGGTAGTGGTGGTTTTGGTTTTGTTTTAATTAGAGGCTTGGAACTCCATGTCCTAGCTCCTAGACTTTACTTTTCATCAATATATGACAGTCTTCATTTGTCTCCTGGGATGTTCTCTCAGCCTATTTATTCTTTCCATTCATTTAAGCAGCTTTATTGTATTTCCAAGGCTACTTTGCACTTTTCTATCTGTGTATATAGTAATATTTCTTTTCATTGCAAGGTTATCACCAGCTTACAGTGTTATAGTGGGAAGGAAGGGAGAAACAGTTGAACCCTGTGACTACAAAAGCAGAAATAACAGGTGCAGTAACTAGAATCATTCTGAATGGGGAAACCAATACCCATCTTGTCATAGAATTTCTCCATTAACTTTCGATTTAGGGTTTTTAAGGCACAGGTATGCAATAGTTTTAAATGCACATTTCCTAGTTTTTTCTTCCCTTTCCGTTTGATTTTTTACATCTTAGAGAAGGTCTGGGAAAGTTTGATTTTGGGGATGCCAATAGTACACTAGTAATAAATCCAATTAATGATGTATTAGAGGTTTTGACATTTTATCTCATCTCTTTTTGTTTAGAAGGAGGCCCTCCTGACAAACTATATAACCATATGTGCTTGGTTGGATGAATGTTTTCAGAAATTATTGAGAAATAAAAGTGTCTACAAGTTTGGGCCTTACCTGTGTGCATATTCTGCAGGACACAGGAACTTTCATCTGAGCATCTGGAGGCAGAGCAGAAAACAATATTTCAGGCTACACAGAGGAGAAAAATCTTTCTTCTTGAAGGATAAACTGACATCAGGAGAGTCTGAGAAGTGTTTCAAGCATATAAACACAATCAGTGAAAGATAAATATATATGTATAAATAAGGAAAAAAAAATAAAAGAAAATTTTTAGTCTGCAAGGTTGTCAAAACCTATGAAGAAAATGAACAACAAAATTAAGGAGAAGGTGTAGGACAGCACATAAAATATGGAGACTGTGACATGAGCATTTGACATTTTCCCTTGGTCTCCCTGCAAGGACCAGCAGTTTTCACGCCCTCACTTGAGTCAAAAGAAGTTTCCTCCTCTTGAACAAACTCCAAGAAGCATGGAAAGTTTTTTAGGTGATCCTGTCTTATCGATAATAGGATCTGCTACCCCTCTTGAATCTTCCCTCTGTACAGGCAGAGAGCTCTGTCTGTGGCATTGGGAGCAAAAATAGAAGCAGTCCTTGAATGTGGAGTATGTTTGTAGCCTTAGGAGTCAACAGGCATAACTCTGGCCTAGCAGAGGTGTTTTAAAGTCTGAAAGAGTAGGTAAGACACATTAGGTTAGCTCAGAGGTGAGGTTTGGATCACTTGCCTTAAGTCTTTCAATATTATCAACATCTATTAATCTCAGGCCTTTCTTTTTCCTTTCTCATGGGATTTAATCCAACAGAAAACAGGTTGCATGGAGAAGAAAGATCGTGTGGGGAACTGAGGCACAGATTCTGACAGTCTTCGAGAAACACAGGGGAAAAAATCCCCATTCAGAAAACCTTTTGCATCCTAAAAGTGAAGTTCAAGCTCCAACATCACATCGTCTTCAAAGATACAGGGAAGATGAATTGAATCTCTTGATTTTTATGTTCTGTTAAAAAAAAAAAAAAATCATTCCTTTTTAATTTTCTTTCCCCTTTGCAAGAAAGAAGCATGTCCTTTCTGGAATATGCTCCCAGTACACACAAGCTGCCTTGTCAATGCTCTGCTGTCCAGATTTTCTCTGCAGACATGTATTTTTTTGCAGGGCAACAGGACTAAATGCAAAGAAGGCAGGTCTCCAGTTTAATGGCAGCATTGCAAATCAGAGAGCAGCTCACATCCCCCTTTGGCAGCAAGTTAATGTCAGCTCATGCTGTAGATGGGAGCAGCCTCTCAGTCTTAGGAAGAATTTTTTTTTTCCTAAAGCACATCTAATCTCCTCCTATTTTCTTTCTCCCAGCCCCTTTTTGACCTCTTTGCACTTGACAAACTAATGTGTTCTGAGCTTGTTTGGGTGGCTTTCTATAGCAATTATTTTTCTGAGCCATCACAGTTCTCAGGTTGCAGTGTTAAGACAAAGTGATGAGAAGTACTTTACTAGTTCTGTGTTCAGTGTTCCAGGCTATCCACTCTCACACTTTGGGAGAAGGACAAAATTACTCTGAAGAAGGTGTAAGTAAATATGTTTTAAGATTTACTCTTCCAATTTTTACTTTTCTCCTATTGCAGAGAATCTTCCACTGGATCAAACACACAGAATATATCTGTGATCTTGCCACAGAGGTAGATTTAAATAGTGGAATAAAGTTGATATCTTAATGCTAACAGACATAACTCCAGGGTGAGTTTATTCCTCCTGAGGTGACTGAGGAAAACATGTGTTCTCTCCCATTCAAGTAGTACCTCTGTTAAATGCAGGTACAGTCAGGGTGTGCAGGCAAGGCAAGGGAGATTATCTAAATTGTAATCAACACAATAGTATCACAGTGTTTTATAAATAAATGATTGAAATTTTTGTAGCAGTTCTTCAGGATGTCCTGTATGGGAAAATGAAGTCCTGAGAAACTGTATCTTCCTGTAGAGAGATTATAACAACTACAGGATACAATAGAACTTTCAGGTTGAAAAATACCTCAGTGAGTCCAAACATGAAGTGTTAAGGCTTGTTATAAAAGAAACTTGTTCTGCAATAGTTTTCTCCCACCATTCAGCAGTACTGCTCCTGTCAGCCTCGTCCTATATAATCTTGTACAAAACTTGCAATCAGTCATAAGAATCAATGAGAAATACTCAAAGGTCTTGCACAGAGAGGGAGAGCTCAGAAGGTGCCTAACCTCAACTATTTCTTCCTGTTTGATGTAAAAGGCTGTTAATAGCACCTTGAGTGTTTATAAACTAAGACTATGAGATTCATACTTATGACTGGAAATACATTTAACTAGTTTCTAGGCATATTCTGTTCTGCTAGTACTTAGTTTTCTGTGTTTTAATTTTACTAGATGTGTATAATAAAAATGCCTGTATGGTACATCTTTTACTTGACTTACACAGAAGAGGATTTTCTCAGTTATTGGTTTCTCTGGCATAAAATAGATTATTCTTTTTCCTTCATATCCAGTAAACATTCTTTACAATGCCATCATTAATAGGCTCAATGTGTCAAAAAACATGTATCTCTGATTTTACAATACTTTCTTCAAGGTAAGTTTACTTGGAAATACTGTACAATATGGCCCTCCTCACAGACATTCATTAACCTGTTTCAATTTTGAGAAACATTCAAAATGTATCATTAGGATTGCTTTCATGATGTTGATACCAAATTAAATGCAGATGTAGCCAAAATAGTAGTCATAGAACTCTGAAATTATTCACTACAATTTCTGCATCATCAGAACCAATAACAGGCCCCATCTTGTTTTGGTTGATCACAGTTAATTTTAATTGTTTTGGAAGAACAAATACATGAAGAAAATCTCGGATGAACAAGCACAGAGGAAAGATTATGCAAATAACTGGATTTATCAAAATGCAGAGACAACCACAGTGTCCTGTTTAGTTCTTATATTGATTTTTTTTCCACTGGAATTAAGATAGTTGATATTGTATCATAATCCATAATATGGTTTATTTAATGCAGGAGCTCTCTAAGACATAGAGTGTCAGGAAGAGATCGCAAAAGTAATCTCATAGATGGGGGCTAAGAATGATGTTAATCTAATTGGGTCTTTAGTGTCCTCTCCTGTAGCTAAAGAAAAGGCACCATAATATTGCTTTATTTGATTGCAAGCTCTTCAGAACCTTCCTCTATGTTTGTACGCTGTCTAGTGCCATGGAGACTTCTCCTCAGTTAAGATGTGTGGATGCTGTTGCAATATATATAAATGAGAAGACAAGGAGTGAAATGAAATAGGAAGGTTTTATATCCATTCTATATGTGAAGCTGAAGTTCTCACCTTCTAGAAAAAAAAAAAATCCAGGTGGAAATGTAGATATTTCTTCAGAAAAATTTAGCACAGAGGAGTATTCATCCCTGTAGCTTGTTTTGCTTTAAGGGAAAACTAGAACAGAATTAGGCTGAGAATCTTGTTTTTAGCCCAGGGGATTCCAGGAACATATTTATGGTGTGAGCTTGCCTTTTTGTCTAAAAAGCAATAAACAACCATCATGAGAAACAACAGAAAGAAGGAGGATTTAAAGGCTGGAATTTATTAGAACAATGTTTCCTCATACCTAGTACTAAATTTTCCTCCTCTGGATGCTCATCTAGTTTCCTTGTTGGAAACAATGAGAATTACTCTCAAAAAAGAACCTGTCTTACCCCTATGTTCTGTCTAGAATTCATCTGCAGAGCCAAACCTCACATTGTTTATCTGGAGTTACGGACATGGGGAAACAGTCATCTGCAAGGGGCAAAGCAAATGCGACTGGTGTGTTAGTTCAAGGGCGTGTTCAGTTTCTTTGAAAATCTGAGAGGGTCAACCACAGTTCTATAAATATAGATCGAGGTTTCAAAATAGAAAACTTGGAAATACACTTGTCAATGCCAAACTCTTGCTCCTGGGTTTCCTTTGTAGCTCTAGCCTGTGCCCAGCCTTTAAAGCCACTTGGATCAGAGACTTGAGCTGAGCGGCATGGCCTTGACTTCCATGGTCCCCTTGAAAACACCCAGAAGCCTCCTTCTAGTGAATGCCCAGTGGGAAAAACAATGTTTGAATTCTCTTTTCTCTAAGCAGTCTCAAATAATCTTGCAGACATATCACACCACCGATGTTATGGAAACAACCCTCGCATTTCACAGTCTGCTCTTTCCAAAGGGACGAACAAGGTCTCCAAAATCCACAGTGGTTGTGTGATAGACTTTGCTTTAAAATTGGATTTATTTTCACCCATGGACTGGCACTTGACCCTACACGGTATGATGCCCTTCACTTTATTTCATGCCGTCTGTGGGTGGACCTTAGGACATCTTGTCTAAGTTTAGAGGAACTTAGGAAATTTGTTGGACTAGAAACTAAAGAAGGAGACAAGCCTCCTTTAATTTCAAAACTAATTTTAATTAAGATATGATAAATGGAAGGATAACAGTTCTTAGCTATAATATATATCTATATATATGTATTCAAGATAAACAAAACAACCAGGAGTAAACCTCTTGAACCAAACCCTCCCGCCACAGTCTCTGGCTCAGTTGGGCGCAGTGGTATTTATGGATCACAGGTGATGATGTTGCTCCTTGGCGGGTGCTGAGCTGCCCCTGGGGGTTGGTGGAAAAGACTTTGGCGTCTTTCTCTGTGGGGTCGGTGGGAAGAAGCTGCTCAGGAAGGGAAAAACAAGGCTGGGATCCTCTTTCCTCAGCTTGTGGCTTGTTGGCCTCTGGGCTGGAGCCTCCGATGTAAAGACCCCTCACACCTGGGCTGGCTGCTGCTGGGCTCCCTCAGGAAAGCCCGATGCAAAGGTTCCGGCTAGTGATGTTTTCTCTCTCTCTCTCTTGGGCACAAGAAACTCTACAAATCCAGAGATTGGAAAAACGGGAGAAAAAACCGAATAGAGACCGAAGCCCATAGGGCAAAGGTTTCCCGAGAGCTGTCTCTCGCTCCCTCTCCTCCAGCAAACTGAAGGGAAAAAAAAACAAAACAAAAAAAAACACCAAAAATTGCGTCCTTCTACCCCCCCACACCCAGAGAATTACCAGTCACTAGATAACACCTTGCTTCTTTTGTTAAAGGCAATGGATGAAGATAGGCTTATTCGCCCCTCATTCTGGTGGTAGGGGAAAGAAAAAATTCCATGAGATTCTAAAACTATAACACATCTGGAAAGAAGTGTCCAAGTAGCTTCTCATGTGCAAAACCACTTTTTGCCCAAGCATATAAATAGTGCAATCAAATTTATCACAGGGCATTGTACAAAGCACAAAAGGGACAAATTATTTGGGTCACACACAGCCCCTCCAAGATGCAAAGGCTGCTGCTTAGCAGTAGTCCTGTGACACCTAGTTTACATTTTCATACCACTGTGTAAGCATACTCCTCCTCACCATGCTCCTGTGGGGTAGGGAGTCAGTGTTTGATTTCCCTTTCATGGCTAGGAAATCTGGCACAGCCAATGAGTGACAGTAAGCCACAGCTCTGAGTGGCTTTGGGAGAGCAAAAAGTCACAGTTGTAGAAATGTTTCTTGTCAGGGAGCTCTGCAGGACACTTAGTCCAACCTCCTGCTTTAAGCAGGACTGTTTCCAGCCCAAGATCAGCTCCCTCATGGTTCTACAAAGACCAAGTAACCACTGAGATTAAGAGAAATTCTTCATAATGTTATATCCACAGTCTATCATTTTAGACTGGTGAGGGTGCATTTTATCCCTAAATCACACACAGTTGTTTTAAAAATGGAGCAGAAAGAATCAATCTTTATTTTTCTACCACACCTCAGAGAATCTCTCAAATGTCAGTATTTGGTAGGTTAAATCCTTGTTATTTTCTGGATGAATGAACTTAGAGGCATGCAGAAGCACCTTCGTTTCTTCTCACCCCACACATCATGTCAGGTTTAGAGATGCAAGCAGTGAGAATCATTGTAAACACGAGTCTTCTCAGTCTAATGGAATATTGCAGCTAATACTTTTAATTATTTGCTTTTTCCTTGCAACACTACTTTCATCTGTTTTAAGCAACATGTGTACTTTCTGACCAAAATACTCACAACAGATTGAACATTGGCCATGAACATGTATTTACTTGAAGAAACCCTCAGCATTGCAAGGAAGTAAGTCAATGAACGTGGTGTTACTGTACAGTGATAATCCTGCAGACCTAAAGGGAGTAATGCTAAGGATGGTTATCAAGCAAAAGACTGATACACTATCTAAGACACAGGTTTATTGTCCATTATTATATTTTAATGCTGTCATTGAGACACCTGGAATTATTTGACAGGCCTCTACCACCCTGTTAAATGTGCTCCTTTCATGCTTCCTCATCCCAAGAAACCCAAAGCCAACGGACTGCTCTACAAGTCGCCTATTGCTCCTTAGAGAAATCAGGAATGACGATAGCAGTGGAGGACCAGCCAGGGTCAAATCAGGGGTGTCAGGGTTGAGAAGACTGCTCCCTCTCACTGGACAGTTGACCTTCTGAAACCCTAACAAGAGAAGGTATTTGCATTAACCACAAAGAAGATAAAGTAGGTTTGATATTTTTGGCAGCCACAGGAGTGAAAGAGGCCAGAAAGCTGCCTGGCTGGCTGGATGCAGCACAGGCACAGAAGATTTCAGACATGTAAAGTGTGTGAAGAATATTTTTCTTGTTTAAGAAGTTACTTTAAAATGGAGAGTGAGAGCACACTGACTCAGTTACTCCTATCTAGCTGTGTCTAACTACCTCACAATGTCTCTCCTACACAGAAAAAATCTCTCTGCTCACCAGAGAGACTCTTGATCTCACTGCTACTCCAGGTACCTTTGGAAAGCCAAACATATTCAAGTGACAGCACAGGCAGATATAGCTCTGTTTAGATTCCAAGGCATAATTGCTGCTTTTTAAAAGAAGACAACCTGTTGCTCTACATGAAGCAGCATCTTTAGTTATTGACAAATCCTTATACAAACCTGTTTCATACTGGCTCTTCACTGTTCACACCATGTTAGTCAACAAAATTCCTGTTGCTCCATTTTGGTATACTATTTCACTGGCTCTGAATTCAGTATAGAGGGTCCTGTGACTGTAACATGTCACAATAATACTGTAAAATATTATCCTTTGTCTTCCTTGGCTAATTTACATATGAACCTTTTCATCTTCCAGCAAGTAAAAGAGAAGACCTGAAGCAATTTTTAGAAGTGCATAAGGGTGAAATCAGTGACAAATTATCATTTCCGAGTATGCAGTCCAATTACCTGCAACTTTCTGTCCTGTCTTCCTGATCAAGAGATTTTTCTGCACTTTTGAAGAAATGGAACTTCCTCCTATAAACATGCATGTGAAAGTACAGAGAATGGCACTCAATTAAACTTTATGGCACTTATATAACATTGAAGCCCACAGTAAGCTGACTAATAAATTAGCAAGCCAAACAATACAAAGTATCAGAAAAATAAATGACGTCGCTTGCTGGAATCAGAATGGTAAAATATTAACCATCAGTAACTACAATATAAAATCAAGGCAAAAAACCCCTTAAGTATCAAGAACAGGAACAAGGAAACTGACAGTCTGTTGTCTAGTGTAAGAGATGCTACAAAACAAAAGGTTGCATGACTTTTTTTTAATACCTGACCATTTGAAAATTGAAATTTCTCCCTTTGAAAACAGAGTTCTTTAAATAAAAATCACATTACAACAAAAGGAACAGACACTGCAAGAGGAAAGTTCTGTCACATTACAAGTGATGTGATTTTCCAAAGCTGACCAAACAAACAAGAACAGTGAATCTTGTGGGCATTCAGAGGAACATGCAGCTCTTTACAAAAAAATTTCACTAGGTAATTAACCATAACTGAAGTGGACTGATCTACTGAAACTATTCAGTTATCAGGTCCAGTTTGTTCCAGGTGAATGTCTAATCTTTCTGTGAATTGTTATTGGCCTCCTCTTTCTCTAACTCTTCTTTAGTCATGGGAGAAGAGGAAGGAGGAAAATGGAAGGGAAAGAAGAGGAAAAGGAGACAAGAAGGAAGGAAAAGTTTTGAACTGAATGCCAAAAGAAATTTTTTTTTAAAGAGTTGCCATAAAAAAAAAAAAAAACAACCAAAAAAAAAAACAAAACCAAAAACAACCCAAAAAAAAAAAACAAAAAAAAAAAAAAAAAACAAAAACAAAAACAAAAACAAAAAAAAAAACCAAAAAAAAACCAAACGAACCAAAAAAAAAACCAATAACACTATTGTCCTTCTACCCTACTTCCTAAATTAATTTAATTCCAAAGCCTCTAGAATAAAAAGTATTTTGATACATCCATAGTAGTTTTGGATGCGTGTGTTTGGAATAACTATTTTCCCTCTGTACCCACACTGAATAGGTGAATAACAAAACCTTCAGGGTATGAAAAACGAGATAGCCTAACCACAGGAGATGATGGACCTTTTTCATTTAAAAGGTGGACTGGGATTTTCCACATCAGCTTCAATAGAAAATATGGAGCTGAACAGCCAGGCAAGAACAGACTTTCAGTGTTCATGCAGTGTCAGAATTCAGTGCTCACTTTCTTTTTCCTGACAAGAAGAAAATGAAAGAGCATGAACAGCTGCTATAACCTTCACCATTTTACATAGAGAAGTATCTACTTTTAAGAAGTATCTTCTCATTTTTCTGCTCTGAACCATTTCTACAGCAATGTGTTACAGAAGAGTGTCTAAGTTTAGAGAGCTTAGAAAAATTTATAGTTAAAACAGAGGGACAAATCTCCTTCAATTTCAAAACAAATTTTAATTAAGATATGATAAATGGAAGGATAACANGGGGGGGGTTGGTGGATGGGAAGAAAAAGCTTTGGCGTGTCCCTCCGAAGAGCAGTTGAAATCCTCTGCTGGTGAGAGTGATGGTTGCAGTCTGGTGGCAGTCGCAGTCTGCTCGTGGCTCGGGTCCTCTTCTGGATCTGAAGAGAGTTCCCTAGGCCCAAAAATCCTCTGCTTATATTCACTTAGGCTCCGCCCAGTCCTTCCCCCAGGGCGGAGACTTAAACAATGGGTGATTTACTCTGTGAGATAAACAATGACCTATTTTTGATACCCCTGATGGGCCATTAGCAGACATGACCCCTCAGGTGGGTGTGGAGGCAGAAGAATTTCCTTATCTCACAGAAGTTCCAAAACACCCACTTTGTAGCCTGAGGGGTGTGCTGTCCCTTAGACAATAGCTGCTAATGTGCCATTGTGAGCAGTTCATGGGAAAAAATGGCATAGAGGCTTTAGAATACACACCCACACAGTGACAAACTGACCCTGGATACTAAAAACCAAGACAAAGAGAAACTCTTTTTATGTTGAGGGTACCATGCTTGATGTAACATAAACAAATAAATTATCTTAAAATTAGATTTCACTGTCACTGAAAATAAGAAACTGTCCATCCCTGGAATTCATGTAACGTAAACTGGCTACTGGGATTTAGACTTTTAAAAAAACTAAATAACATTTAAATCCATTTTCAGTGTGAAGGACTTTTCCTTGTTTTTCAGCTACTATTGATTTTTTTCTAACTTTAAGACTTCACTTAAGAAATCATAAAAGCTCTTATGTGGATAACCTTCACTATTATAAGACATCCTGACTAGTTCTTTATCACCTACAAAATATACTAAGATATCTATAATGATAAATTAAAGAGGTCTAAAAAGTGACCCGAACACTGGCCTGTGTTCCCTGCACTGTTAAATCACTTCCAAGACTTCGGAGATGGCCTAGTCCAAAGCTAATTTGTCTCCAAGCAGATCCTAGGCACAGTTTAAGGAGACAGACAGGATGTACACCTCTATGGAAATGAACTTTGGACATGGTGCCATTCTACAGAGAGTAAAGGCCAGAAAATGATTCTTGGTAGGGGCTGACTCCAGTCCATCTGTAGCTTCAAGAAGATAAGATAAGGGGTCCTGGAAGAAGATGAGGCTATACAGGTGGGACCTGCTGGAGACCTTTATGCATGCTTTGTGATCACTCTTCTTTCAGAGATCTGTAATTTCTTTCATGCCTAAATAAGTGCTATTCCTTTTGCCTCTCTTCTTAGCCTCAAATTTTGGCAGGCTGGCTATGTTCTGTAATGACAGGGACAAAGGCAATAAGAATTCAAAGTGTTCCTGCCTCCAGGTCATGAGTTTATATGTCACTCTTTCAATCCTCAAAATTCCTTCTAATTAAACACAGTGTAAAAGGGTTCATGTAGACTATTTCAGATTAATGCTTTCAGTCCTTGCCACCTTTTGGGGCCTGCCCCAGCTCGTGTTGCAGGCGTGGTTGCAGTGCCGCGTTTGTGTCATTCGGTGGCAGAGAGGACAAGGTGAGGTCTTCCCCTGGTGCTCTGACCCACGTGGGCTCCCAGGATTTCTCAACAGCCTGACATTATTGCTTTGCTGTTTGTATGTTACACTTGAGAGGCGGCGGGCGTTGGCCGAGTGGCGTAGGCCCCCGTCTGTGGAGCCGGCTCCTCCTCTGAGGACGCTGGTTCGAATCCTGGAGGAACTCGCTGTCGCCGTCCGAGCTGCTCGGCTGTGGCAAGATGAGCCTCAGGAGTAAAGGGAGTGGGGCCAGTTCTGCGCACCCTGTGCCTCACTTAAAAAAATCCATTGCGCAGGCTTATCCCAAGATCTTCGTTCGCGAAGTCCACCCAACAACAACAATGCTTTCAGTCCAAGAACTTCCTTGTCAGAGTTGTCTCCAAATTGTGATATTCAAATGGCTCCCCCAAACTATCTGAAAGCCTTTACACTTGCATTAGATGAGGACTAAAGTTTTAATTTGGTTGGCTGATTCATTGTTCTTGATGGGTTTTTTTTCTTCCAATTTACCCCTAAATCTAGTGCATTTATACCTATCTTGGGAGAGCATAGAGATTTGTAAAAGACACCACCCCTAGAGCATCTGTAGACGTGAAGCACTGTCTTGAAAGATTACCAGCAAAAAATTCTAAATTGTGAAGTAATTCCTGCCAGAGAAGAACTGCTTTAAGTTCAATTTTAGTGAATATAGTTTTAAGATAAAACAAGTAATTTCTATGGGTGGCAGCAGGATTGCTTAGGCTCTAAAAACATGTACACAAATGAAGTTGCAACATACTGGTGACCTCTCCAGTCTTTCCACAAATACAAAGGATGCTGTCTGTGTCAGAACCACAAATGTGCAATGCTGGGTGGTATTTTTAACATGCTCAGCATTCTGGTTCATTTCTCTGTCCCTAAATGTAAGGGGCTGTCAGTAGAACATCTAGGGCAGAACTTTCTGTACTTTGGAGAACCTCACCTGTTTCTTTCTCTCAGAAGAACTGACAAGTTTTGGTATGTAAGTTAAAATATGTGTTTTCTGCAGCGCAAAAATTATTTTCAACTTGAAGTATAAATGTGATAAATGTAACCTGAAAATGTCTATTAACACTCTGAGCAAACAATTTGGTCTTTCTACCGGTAGTCTTAGAAGAAAAAAATATCAAATTTACTTCATCATTTCAGGCAGCACCACATTATCCACAAGTACACATAGTTATTTTTCCTGGAAGAAAAACCCCAAGTTTCAATTTGAAAGTCAGCCAAAAATTCAAAGTCTTTCTTGATTTTGGATTAACCTGTGTAAAACCAGTGAGTTTCATGTGCTATTGCCAAAGAGCCATAAATTAGTTTATAAATCTCAGAAACACTGTTCTCTTTGAAGCTTTCCAAGAAGTAGTACTTATTGAGCATAAACAAATAACTGCAAATCTGAAAGACTGTACTCAATTTCAAGTTTTTAATTAAACTTGAAAGAGGGTAAACCTCATTTGCGTTAAAGGGGGGGTGATAGGAAATGTTTGCTATCTCTTTTACTTTGTGATAGATCAAATTCCTTGAAAGTGCAGCTTTTCGGTTCATGTTAATACTGTATATGCTAATATAAATTGGGAAGTTTATTGAATGAGAAACATTTTAAAAGGTAAAAGAGGTAAAAGATAAACTGTTACTGTCTTTAGGAGTTTGCCCAGTGCTAAAAGAAAGCAGCAGACAATGAAAAATAGCGAATTTTAATATCAAAAAAGAGATGGGAAGACATTAACATTCTTAGATCTTCATCTAAGCCGACCTTCTACATATGCAGAGTGAGTCACAAGAACTGTCCAGACTCATGGTAGTCTCTTGGGCATGGTACACAGATGTGTTTGGTATTTCATTGACTCAAACATATCAGTTCACTGCTTTACATGCTTTTCTATTTTGCCAATTTGCCTCCTTTCTGATATTCTTTTTCCCTAATGGTCAGTTTGGGAATCATTATTGTGTGGTGTTCACACACTGAGATAGCACTTAGTCATCTCTGTTGCGGTATTCTTATAACTATATGAACCTAGTTTCTGGGAATACAGTCATCTTACTGTGCTGATCCTATAACTTCAAAAAGTACACTAACTTGTTACTGTTTGAATTTATTTGATTTTTTATTTAGTTTATTTTTTTTTACTTAATTTCTCAAGTTCAGATGTTAATGGGATTGTGCCCTGGATTGGGAAGTATTTGTATCTAATTCACTTAAGTGTGGAAACCTAGGAATTTTCTTCTTGATATTATTTAGGATATAATGTGCACTAAAAACAAACAAAGAAACAAAAAATGTTAGTTTGAGTTTATCCCATATCTAAGAATGGAAGACTGGAGGATACCTGGCTATTTTTAACATTGCCTGAATGGTCACACACCAGATAGAGCCACATGCCAGGAACTGTGCCCACCATTGCCAATGATATTTAAGTCCCTAAAGCTACAAAAGCAGTATGATATAGGTAAAGAGCTGGAGAGATTGGGAGCTTTGTTTCTTTCTTAAGTTCCAGTTACTGAAGAAGATTCATCCTTTTTAAATGCACTGGCTGGCACAAATAAATAAATGTTTGCTTTGGAGAATGAGATAGCAGCACCATCATTACCCCAGAAATTCAGCAAATAGTCCCACTGGTGAGCTCTGTCTTACATACATAGGTTTAGGTTTCTGCTAGCATCTGTGATGTCTTGAACACATAGACAGATTCAGATGCCCAAGGGTAATATGTATAAGTAGAATAATCTTCAAAAGGAAAAGCACTATGTGGGGGGTGGAAGGGGAGTGGGGAATAAATTATGGTTTACCATCAGAAGGTAGAAAAGTTAGCTAAAAACTAAACTAAAAGAAAATTATTTTCCATATTCAAAGGAACTAACTAATTAAAGTAGAACAGCTGGCTGATCTGAGACCATACAGTGGAGTATAATAACCTCTTAACATCCCAGAAGGACAAAGTGTGGTCTGACTTACATAGGTGTTGAGTGCCTGAGGCACTGCACCTCAGAGCAGAAAACTGATGCTCAGTTTGTTTGAAAAGAGGATCAGTGATCTTAACCAGAATTAATTGTAGGTTGTTCTGATAGTATCATTTATTTAGGTGATTATCACTCTTCCCAGATTTGACATTCCAGATTAAAATTCTTAATAAAAGCAGATATTCTGGCATCTTTTCAAACAAACCAGACATTTACAGATGTAAGAAATGAAGCATTCTGTGACATATGAGGACAACATCTGTAAATACAACTGCAGAGTGTGGTGGGAATTCGACCTGCTTACTCAGAGGTTGGACATGACCCAAAAAAAAGCTGGGACTCACCCAGAATCATGGTGAAGAGTCAGTGTCAAGAGTTCCCAGCACCTTAGTCATCTACTTGGCTAAGTCATCCACACCTGTGTCAGTACACAGCCTTGTCCACAATGCATCATGAACTCTTCCTTTCACTCACCCTTGATTTGCTCCTAATTTAAACAGTGATTCTAGCATTTATCCTGGTTTCAGATTTATGTGTGCATGTCTTTCAGCCAAGCCGGTTGACTTCCTCCCTCTTTTGCTGTCCCCCCACTCTGCCCCATCCAAGGTTTGTACCAGTGGCTCAGACCTTTCTCCCAGTTTCTATAAGGAGCACAGACTTGGAACACATTTCCCTTATTATCCATTCCCACTCTTCACTTGCCCTGCCAAGGAGATCATGTTTTTCACTTATTAAAACAGATAAAATCTTTCCCAAATCATAATTGTTACATTGTTTTGTGTGGTCAGGAAAATAATCACTGTGTTTTTAGTCAGTGGATCTCTTCATTAGTAAATTAACATATGGTATATATAGCTCAGTCATTGTTGTTTAGCCTGGCCCCTGTCTCTATACAAAACTGCAGCAGTCAGCTTGCCTCAAGCTAAAGTCAACCTTGTGATGCCATAGGTGAGAAAGAAAAGAGTAATGGTAGGAAAAGTCTATTTTTCAAAACTAATGCCATGATCTCGAAGTCATGTAAGGACTTGGGAGGTATGTTGCCACAACTGTGTTATTTCTGACAGAATGGCAATGCCAACTTGCCTGTATTGGTTAGGGAGGTGACCAAATTCAGTGGCCCATATGCAGCCATATACTCTTTACATCAGGATCAAATACAGCAGGGAAGGTAAGTGGTAGCAAGGAGTTCACTGACACCTGACAATAGACTTATAGACTTTTTTTTTTTTTTTACATTCTTCAAAATGTTGTGTATCATCACTCGGTTTTGAGGTAAAATCAGTTAAAAGTTGCTATACCTAACTCATTTTTTATAGCACACTTGCACTGACTGTTCGGAAAAATTATAACAAATATATTTGAAAAACAGTCTTCTGCTTTGTTTGTTCCAAAGAATTACAAGGCATAGTTAAGGAGAGGTATAAAGTACTTAATATTCTCAGATTGAAAATTCATGCAACAAGACTAAATTTGACTGCAGTAATTTTTACTCATCACTTATACCATGGTCACAATATTAAAAACCCTGTCATCAAGTCAGATAATGCTGTCGTGTGAGGTAAACCTGAAGTTTTTAGCAGGTTTTAACTGACTAAATTAAACCAAAGCTGTTGGTATCTCTGTGTGGACATGTCTTAAACAAATGCCCTTTAATATGCAGAGAGCAAATAGCTTTATAGAAAGAGAAATCAAAAAACAAAGCAACCTCTTAAGTAACTCAGATAATCTTTGGGAAAATCAAAAGAAAAGATATTTAACATATTGAAGTTCATGTAAATGAGTCTTTGACACCAGCAGCTGCTGAATCAGGATTATACCTACATAGGAGGCAAACACAAGAATCATCAAAACTAAAAAAAAACAAACGAGAGAACTAAAAAAAAAAAAGGTGGAGTAGCTTTTACGTACCCTGGCCAGCAGGTATGTGGTGCCCACCTGCTGCAGGACATGACCAGTTGGAAGATTTGAAAACATAATCCCTGCACATGGAGCCAGGACTGGCAGCAGAAACCCTGAGCACTGGGGTATGTCCAGCACTGCCCCTGCCCTCAGTCCAAGACACCTGGCACAGGCTACACACTCAGGGGCTGCACCCCCAGCTGCTCTTGTGAAGGATAGTGCTGAAATTTTTAATTCAAATGACTGAATGGAATGTGGTATTTTATTGGTGGACAGTCAGAAAAAAACTCAGTTTTGCATAATAGGAGAGACGTCAAAGCACCTGGGTAACCGGGAAACCTGAACCAATTGCCTTCCCAGTCTGCAGATTTAAGCCCATCTCTTTCACCTCTGCATAATCAGTGCTGTTATATCTGCTGAATTCACTAGCCATGGGATATTACAGAAGCTAGGATGGGAAACACCAAAACTCACCTTCTCACCTCCTACTGTGTGGTGAAATTACCAACCTGGAGGTTTATGAATTTGTCCCTCACCCTACACAGGCGCATGAAAACTGCACTCACAGTGGGTTTTTTTGAATCCTCAGTAGGCTTAGGCACCTGTCTGTCCAGTGTGGGAGACTGGAGGCACTTCTGGAAGGGCCAAATTGTCCATGGAAGCACTGTGTGTATTCAAGTGCTAATACTATTGAGAGTCCACCAAACAGAGGGGAATTAGTATTTTGATTAGATGCTTCAGGCCTACCAAAATCCGGTCTTAGATTTGTAAATCCTTAGTTGGATCCAGTATTGAGTTCTCAGACCTTTGACAATAAAAAATATGGATAAACCATAACTTCAGTCCCTCAAAAGATAATACATATGTGTCCAAAGTGCTTTGCAGCATAAATAATTTTAATAAATGCAGGTCCTCCCAAAATGACCTTAGATCATACTGTCAAATAGAGTTTTATAATGGCATGTTAAGGCAGACACATTTAATTAAAACATCCCGTTCAGACATAATACAGAACTTTCACATGTCCCATCACACTGAAGACTTCTTTAACAACATAAAACAATAAAAGGAAATGTATTCAGACATTCCTTAGCAGTAAAGTAACAGTATTTGCCAGGTCCCTGTTCACAAATTTTATCAGACAGCAGCATTTTATTTTATAAAACAATCCCAGTGCTCTGCCTTCTACCTGCTATGGGACAAAATACAATCACATAGTAAAATGGCAGAAGAGATTAGACACTCCTCCTCCAACATTTTCTAACTGTTTTCATCTTCAGAAGAAACATTAAATTAGAGGAAGGATGAAAGGTGTGAAGTTGCAGAAATTCAGCATGCCTTTGTTGTTTCATTGACCTGTTAACTTGAGCAAATCTTGTAGCAGTTACACTTGTAATGAATTTATATTTTGTCATGGATCCCACTGTATAGTATGGCATTTTGCAGGTGAGAAGTTCAAACAGATGGAGCGCATGAAAATATATAAAATATAGGATTACTGCTATTAATATGAGGCTTAATATTTAAGAGACAGAACAAACTCACCAGTGACTACTAATTACCTACAAGAAGAAATAAAAATCATCAGAAATAATCTGTTTTCTTCATGGAAAAGGCAAGAAGGATGCCTAAAGATGTGTATTAAATGGGTCTGTGCATAATCTCAGTGCTGACTAGGGAAGGACTTGTACAGCTTCTCATCCACTTAGCGATGACAGGTGATACCAGGCACTTGTTCTAAGGGGGATTTAGTCCTACTAGCCTTCTTCCCTCTGCCTCATAAATCGTTTACTGCCAGCAACAGATTTACTTAGCAAACAAACAAAACCCAAACCAACCACACAAAAAACACCAAAAATTTGGTCTTCAAAAGAGAAGCTCTTTGGGAAGCACAGAGCCATTTGCCTCTTGTATGACATCTGAGAAAAACTGATGCCTAAAAATTGCATTCAGAATGGGTAATGTGCTGAAATTTACTGTCAGAGAGCAGTTATTCTGATTGAGCATGTAATGAAAACTGCTGTGATAAAAGATGCTCCTTAGTAGATTATCTGGGAAGTGTCCCAATCCATGCACATTGACAGCCCACATGCCTTCCCAGTGTAGGCACCATTAGTCTTTTTTCCAAAAGACAAGCAGTATTTACTCTATTCTGCAGTATTCCAGTGAGGTATTCAAAAAATTCTTATATGTCTTTGTCGAAAGAACAATAAATTGTCCATCTTGTCCCATGAACTACATAAGTGGTAACACAAATAAAGCAGACACTGAAACTGGACACAATGAACGTAATTGACCAATCAGTCTTATTGTAGGAGCATTGCAACTGTTACAAGAAAAATGTGTTCATTGTTTCTCCTACTTTGCAACCTTTACTGATCATTCTAGTAATAGATGAAACACGAACCTGAAATGCCACGAAGTTGCCTGGGGCTCTTCAGCTATTCGTCTTCATCTGTAGGGTAATACCCACTAACCAAAGACTACCAATTTCTCCTGGAACACCACTCAAGGACACTTTCAGGTGATGATATGCAACACCCTCCCCCCACAAAAAATTAGATCCAACTGGTAGCTATAAAAAAGTATATCTGTGTGTAAGTGAGAGCAAGAGGGACTGTCTTGCTAAACAAAGCACTCAGTCAAGAGCAGAAAACCTGAACTTCAAACACAGTGAGGTCTTAGAGTGACAATCTCAGATATCTTTGTCAGGTGCCTAGTTCTGCTCATTCCCGGTGTCTGCTGGATAAACCTATTCAAGGCCTCCAAAAATATAAATATTTCACTTTAGGATGCCTATTAAGTTTGAACCTTAATTAACTTCCAAGTACTTAGCGCAGTGGACATAACTGCAGCCCTAGAAAGTATGAGCATTACAATTCAAAGCATCTAAAAATGTTAAGGTCCAAATTAAGGTAACTACAGAGTTAAAAAAAAAATTATTTAGTTGACAACTAAATAAAAAATTTCCAGACCATGATACCATATGCTGGCATCTGATTCTGTTTTAGTTCTACTTTGGGAATTATGTCTTTTTTGGCTCTGTATAATTTAATGTCCAAGTTAATTTGGTTATGGAAAGTAAATGGAAAAAGTGCTTTAAAAGTGCCATTAATATTTCTTGGAAAAAAGATTTAACATTCACATAGAACGTACTTCAAATAATTTCTTTGGGGATTTAAAGAAGAATATACATAGTTGGGATCGGGGGGGAAATTAACAGTATGCAGAGGCAGGAAACCAGAAACCTTGCTCAATCAAATGCCTCCAAGAGAGTAACATGCTGGCTTGGCCTTCAGATGTGAAGCTGAATCCCTAACCTTATTAGGACCTAACCACATTTCAAGTTCCATTTGTAATGATCATGAATTAAGCTGATTGCCTAAAAGATTGCAACAACTATGGGCTTAAACAGACATTTATATGCCTATTAACATAATTATAATTAGCTCTTTATTCACAGATTATAAAATAATTCTAAAATAAGGTATGAAAACCAGTTACATAGCTACTATCATCTCCTTTCTTGTAAGTGGATTTAACAAAGAGCTTGCATGATTTCTTTTTTCATTCTTTTCATTCATATATGCACATTTCCTATGTGGTTTATTCTCGTATATAGAAACATATGTGTAATTTCTACACTCTAAATATTGTAAGGTTGCTAATGTAGTAGACCTTTCAGAATTTATGTAGATCATAGCCTATAACATGATCTGGTCATGTACTGCAATAAGCAGGACTTAAACTGTCAAAAATTTTGAATAGGTATTGATAAAAGAATGGTCTTTTTTAAAGTCTACATAATATTTAGGTATCTTCTGAACACATATACTGTTTGAAAGTCCACAAGGAAGATACAATTCTACTGGCTGTGCCTCAATGTCCACAAACACACGGCAAAATTTTGCCTTCCTTTCATAGAAGGAAGGTTACTGTTGGTGTTGCTGCCAACTTCCCTTAGCAAGCCCTGCACTCTGGAGGGGGGATGTTGTGGGGGCCGTAGGAGAGCTCATGTCCAGCATAACCCAGTTGTGTTTGCCTCAGCAGATCTGGTAGGATCATCTTTTGCCGCTGCCAAGGGTTCTGATTCCTCAGCAGCATCTATGCCAGACCTACTGTTGGTCTTGTGATGAAGCACTGACTTGAACACCATAGTTCAACTGCCCACCAGTGCCTTGTGACTCAGAAGCCATAACGCCCCTGAGCCACGGTGCATGACTGGCATGGCAGGACAGCCACCACTGAGAAAGCTGCTGACTTGTGCCACCTCCGGCTTCCAAACTGTGTCATCCTCAGCCACTACTAGTCCTTCAGAACAGTCCTCATGAGGGAATGGTTTTCATTACACAGTCAGTCCTTGGATCTGAAACTTTTTCTTTCCTGTCCTGAATTAGAGGCACCAGAAATATGGTAAAATTAAACTGGAAAAGAAGGATAAACTGAACTCTTATTGAACTGATACTGCTGCATGGGATTTTAGATAAAGAGACAGAGAGAGAGAGAGAGAGACAGACAGACAGACACAGAGAGAGAGAGAGAGAGAGAGAGATATTTAAATTGCTGACATATTAACAATTAATTAATCACGTGGTATTTGGGAGAAAATTATTTAAAGACTAGTCACTGAAAATTGAAATAACATGTTTAAATTCAGAATGTTTAATTTTAAACCAAGATTTATATGTGTTAATGTTATATTCCATTTTTGTCCTGTTCCAGGAAAGTCTACCAACTCTCCTTTTTTATTGTGCTCAAGCATGAGGCAGTAAGAGCGATGATTACATCTCTTCCAGGAAAAAACATAGCCTTGTGTTACTCCCTTAGCTCTCTTTTAACATCAGACAATCTTCTCTCCTTCACATATATTTTTTCAAGGAAAATCTTGGCACTACTCTGCTTTAAGGCTTGTTCTGGTTTAGGACAGCCATTACACTCCTAATTTTTCTGAGTTTATGATAGTTGATATTGCTTGTTTATAACAGCTGTAAACAAGAATCTACTTTTTTTGGAACTGAGATTCTAGGTTCCATTGTGGTGGCTACTGCCACCTAAACTCTGTGAAATATTATCCTAAATCCCTTACATGAACCTCAGTATTTCTGTTGTATGTGACCTCATTCTTGGTATTGTGTAACCTCTGAGCATCGGTTTATGCTTTTTTAAAATGCATTATAAAATACCAATGAGAACTGTCATTGTATTTTTGTGTATCTAAAGATGCAGAAAAATGTCATACAACACTGCTAGAAATGTCTGTGAGAGAAAAATATCTAATTGATGACAGTCACAACTAAATATAGAAATTAGTCTAAATCCAGTCTGGTGATGGAATTCCCTAGGGACTGACCCTCTCGAGACCAGTATCTTTCCAAAAACATAACTTCATCATATAGCAGTATATTATCCTTTTTGTGGTGCTGTTCAGTGACTTTCTCATACCAGAAAGTGACTTGCAGATCATATGGGTAGGAACAAATCTAATCTCTCTCCCAAATATATTCTCACTGGTCAGATGCCACCCAGATACATTTCTTTGTCTTATTCCAGTCACTCACAGTGGACTGGCTCAGGTCAGGTCTTCAGAGATGGAAATTATATCTTCTTATTCTGTAGGATAGGCAAAATCAAATACTCTATGTATGAATGAAAATCACATGATTAGGTCAAATATTATGCAAGTAAATCTACTGACTTTATAAATTACATGCATACATACAAGTAAATCTACTGACTTCATAACTTACATGCGGAGGGAACTGGGATTTATAGAAGTACAATACCTACAACACATGTTGAAAGAGGACTGCTAAGTATCCAACTTACAATTCCCAGGTTAAACCCTGGGAAGGATGCTGGAATACAATAAATACATTAAAATATGTCAAATATGTAATGCAGACCCATTTAAAAGTAATGTTGGTTAAAAAAATGTGAAGTCTAATCATCACTACTAATTACATAAGTGCGTATAAAGAAGACTACAAATTACAAAGGGAAGCATTAATGCTTGAAGTAGCCCACAAGAGTATTTGGTTAGAAAGTGCAGGTTTGATTCCCTTAATGTCTTTGAACTAGAAGGTAAAAAGAAATTGTTCTGAAGTTCTCATTCTTATACAATGTTCTGTGGAGCTGCTGCTGGGGCTGCAAGTCACAGCTGTGATCACACTGAAACTTGTATTCCTCTTTGTGTACATTTATTTGTTTGGGTGACTGGGATGAACAGAATAAAGGGATTCAAAGACCATGATTCATATACAAAATCTGAACATCATCAACATCCATTAGGAGGCTTTAAAAAAAAAAAAAAAAAAAAAGAAAGAAAGAAAAAAAGTTTAAAAAGTTCTGTTCACCACACCTGACAGTGTAACCTTTCATCTGAAAGGTTAGGATGAAAATTCTGTGGAGGCAGGGAGCCTTGAATTTCTGGAGCATTTACTGACAGGTAGATCCAAAGATGATAGACTATGCAGACCTATGTGCAGATTGAATATTGATATCCTGTGCTCCTGCTTTGAAGACTGAGATGTCCACCATTAAAGAACAAGAAGATATGGTTGCATGGGGTCAGCCAAGGGCTTACGTAGCTCTCTGCTATTTCCGTCAGAGGCCAACAAGAGCTGCCAAGGGAAAAGTAAAAGAAAGGAAGTAAGAAGTCTTTCTGTTGAGAAGTTTTGGCTTTTTGCAAGATTTTTTTGTTTTGTTTTGTTTTTCTAAATGTTAGGAATTACAGAAAGATAGTCTCTGATTAGTTTTAGGCACCTAATTTCCACTTCCAAGTTAGGAATAAGTTTCCCCAGGTTCCTGGATCTACTGTCGAAACAAGTCTCCTCTGCTCATGGGGTACCTTGGTGTAGCCTAGGACAGCAACATCCTCACTATGGGATGTTCAGCTGGCATTTCTGTGCAGTGCAATGAACCTTCTGCTTAGATGATGACTCTGGGAGCCTGGAATGAGATCCCATGAGTGCCATCATATGCATCAGGCATGACGGGGTAGCACCAGATCTGGTTTGTGCAGCTGAGTTTGCACTTAAGGACACAGTGCTCCTCAGGTTATTTATTTAAAATATTCAGAAATAAGAAAATTACATATGCTGCCTGACTAAAATCGTGTGACTCCAAGAAGAGCATCAAAACTGTTGGAACATAATAGCAGAAAGCTATTATGGAGAGTGCTGAGCAGGTGTACTTAAAGGTGAGCAGGTTTCCATGACCAGCTTCATGTGGTTAACAGCTTCTGTTCTATTAGAAAGAATAAGCACTTTAGCAGCACTAAAGGAAGTCATAAAGTAAGCATATTCTCATCACACTGCCATTACATTTGAGAAGTATCACCCCTAGGTGGAAAAAGTTGATGATCAAAGCATTTATAGTTTGGCCAAATATTTGAATGGATATCGACTATGTGCTAGCCAGATGTGTCCACCCTTTCCTTAAAGTAAAAAAGCATTCAAAGTTTATAATTTTTAGCTCTTTAATCTGAAGTCCTAACCCAAGATGCCTTAACACTTAATAACTGCAATTTTATAACCATAATCACTGAGAGTCTGCTGATTACTTTGACTTAGAAATCACTAGACAATTTGATGACAGATATTCACTTCTTATATTATTTTTGTTCGATTATAACATTTTGCCAAGGTCCAGATTTTGTAGAGGTGTCGTGGATCACTACATTTTCAACAGCAGCCAAGGCCCATTTTCACTGAAAAAGAGATTAAGAAAACAGTCTTTTTCAATTTAAAAAGGAGTGTTTTGACAGAATTCCATTCCAAAATACTTGCATGGTTTCTTTTCTATTCTAACCCAGATTAAAAACAAATTTTGAAACATAAATGTTTTATATACTGGAACTGCTACCCACTGGTCAACTCCACTTTTTTATTGAATCCTTGTGTTTCAGTTAATGAGCACTTTGTACTGTTTGTTGCAAAGTCAGACATGTCAGAAAATCTGAACTACTTTCTTGATTATGTATTTTTTTATAGGCATTTTCTGTGAAGTCCATAGGTGGTAGAAATTCCTCAGTGGGTTTGATTATCAAAGTACAATTTGGGGATTTTCAAAAAAATCCCACCATTAAAAAACAAATAAACAAACCAATAAACAAACAAAAAACACACACCAAAACCAAACCAAAAAACAAACAAACAAAACAACAACAAAAAAACCCAAACACAAAACAATCCAACCAACCAAAACCAATGAACAAAAAAAAAACTAGAAAAGAAAATAGTTCAGCAGTTATGGTGTTAATTATAATTTACTTCATGTACTTTCTCTTTGTTTACAAATATTTTACCATGGTGCCAATACGTTTACAAAATCTATTTCAAGTCTTTCTATAGGTGCTACAAATACACATACATGAAACCATAATACGTGGTTTTTAAAAAATTGTTTTGGTTCTTCTGGAATCTCTAAAAAAGTCCTTTTTAAAATATAAATTTGAAACACAACTTTTTCTAGCATGCCCATAAAACTGCACATACAATTACTAAACTGCATCTCAGCACTTGGGGTTTTGTTTTACAGATCTCTAGTTTGGGAACAGTTTAATAAACAAGGATTGGGAAATCCTAATTACGTCTGTATGTAATTTATGAAGTCAGTAGATCAACTTGTATAATATTTGGCCTAGTCATGTGAATTTCATTCTGCCCAAAGTATTACACTCTTTTATATAACCACCCCCTTCATTTCCTGTTTCTGTATTCAGTGCAAAAGTAATGAAGTTCTTGAGACTGCTCAGTTTGCACTCTTTCTTGTGATTGCCAATGAATGGATTTGGTTACTTAGATTTTTCTGATATTTATTTGCAGACAGTTATAGCTCATTTCCATACTTGTTTTATAGAGAAAATTCTTGTACATAAGTGACATGGTTATCTGTAATATCATTTTTATCATCCTATTTGAAGAAGAATAGCTGCAACAAAATATAAATTTGGTTTTGTTGACTAGGAATTGTGACAAACATGACTTGTAGAAGCAAGGATTATAAACAATGAGAAACTTAGACAAACAGGTAAAGAGAAATAAGATAGGTCTTGTAGGTATTAGGTACAAGAATCAGACAAAAATATAATTGCACTAGTGTAATTAATAACTGTATTATCTAGTAAAAACAATGTAAATTGCATTTAATGAACGAGATACTGTTTAAGAAAGCTTTTTAAAATGCAATGGCATATATTCCTTTAAGATATTAACCATAAGCTCTCTGAAGAAGTGAAATTGCCTTATTCTAATGCACTGTTTGGTTTTTGAGAAAATGTGCAGTATTTGCTAATTGTTCAAGAAGTTCAATTCAATGAAATGTTAAATTTCATTTTATGTTCCATTTGTTTCATTGTCTATCATGTGTTATTTCATATATGGGGAAAAAAACCCAAAACATACTCTAGTGAATCATGGTCAAAATGCATGTGCTTTTCAGTATGCAACAGTTTTGTAAATAAAATAATGTAACCCTTATGAAAGGTATGGGTTTTTTTTCATATTTGGTTGGATAATTCTTTCCCATAGTCCCAAAATAAATTACCATACCTTATGAAATAATATTTCAGTGAGACTTAGTCATCCAGCAACAGAAGGGTTGGACTTATTTGAATAAATACATTTCTCATTTCCCTGATTATTGACTAATATTGTCTTCCCTTCATCATTAAAAAATCATTTCTGAAATCATAATTAAATGACTAACAGATACAATATTTTGTACTTAGTAAAGGAAGTCACTAGATGATTTCCTACATTTTATGCCATAGTGCTCTATAAACATCATATGATCTCATGCTTCCCAATGCTGGCATCAATGACTTCTACATAGCTGTGAACAAAGGGCAGAACTCTGCAGAATCGTTGTGTGTGAGAAGTATTTTTGGCTGAACTTACAGCCAAAGAATTGTTCAAAATGCACTTCAGAATAACTTTGTTCTAAAAAAGAGGGAGCAAGAAGGACACATGGAAAGCCATGGCAATAAGGGCCCTCTGTAACTGAAGAATCACCAAATAAATGACACGAAGTTTTAACAACAAGATGAAAGGTCTTTATATTTATATGAATATTTATTTGTATTTCTAATCACTTGATTAACAGCAGGAAATGTGATTACACCTATTCTCCTTTATAGGAATTGACATAGATATTCATACATGCAAGAAAGATAAATATATAACACTATTTGGGTATTGGTCAACAGCCTTTGCAGGAAGCTTCTGTTCTAACGACAGGAGGGAAATACAATTGTGTGCATAAACTGAAATGCTGGTTCTCAGTAGTGCTAGTAGATAAAAAGTTGAAGGGATGAGTGTTGTTAGGCACTTTTATTTTCCTCTGTGATTTATAGAACAAGAAGTGCTGAGTCGACACTGGGAATCAAGTTCTGAACTCTTGTCGAGGTCACATTAAAAGCATTAAAGACTTAGAAAGTATAAAGATTTTTAAGATGTATTAAACTTTCTTATGCAAAATAGGAAATAATAGAGGGACTTCCTTTAATGTTGGCAGTAAATGATTCAAACCTTCAGGAGGTGACTATATTTGTCCATTCAATTTATGCAGAAAGTATTCGAAGTGCCAGTACCCATAACTTACGTCTTAGAAGTTCTTCAGAAAATGACTGCTCTATACCTAAATATACTATTTTAAGATATATACACATGCTCTGTGGTCACATGAGCATGTTAGGTGTTTTTCTTTTGTGAAATAACACTGAGGCAGTGAGAGAATATAAAAATACATTCTATTTAGTAAGACACAAAATAAGCAATACTCTCATCCAAGAAGGAGAAGAAATTCTATCTCATATTCTGTGGACGACTTTTCAGAAGTGAAACATCTGGAGGAGGTAACATACATCCCAGCTACCTAGCTCCATGCAGTTACTGTGGGAGGTCTGGTGGGGGAAGGTCTAGACTGTTCTCCACAAGCCATAACCATGTTTCCCAGGCTCTCTTTTCCCAGGAGACCAACAAAAACCAGAGGGTGGGGACAAAATAAAACAAACAAACTAACAAATGAAAATACAGCCCCAATCTGAGCTAAAACCAGTCCTTGTATGTGTCTGGAAAGGAGTACCCATTTGCTTGTGCCACACACATCATCAGACTACAGAGCTGAGTACTGCGGACAGCATGTGGCTGAAGGTAATGGGACAGCTAAAGTTTTTCCCAACATGACCATGCTGGTGACAAGCCCAGGCAAGAGACTAACATAGCATACCTAATGCAACTACTGAGCTTTGAGATTTCATTTTCCCGCATTACCAGGACAGATGAAAAATGAAGTGGATAAGCTGACCAATATAAGAAGAAATCTGCATATGATAAGAGACTCTGTTTACAAGAGCCTTCAGGAATCACTGCCAGCAGGTTAGCTACATACTATTTGTGAAGAAACTAATTCTCCTAAGAAAACACTTTGACCAAAAAAAAAAAAAAAAATCTGTTCTCTGTTTGTTGCAAAAAGAGCTGACATCTCTGAAAAGCTAAAAATCTGATGATTACATACTCCTGAACTCAATCTGAAGGATGGCAAGTCCTGATCAGAAAAGGTGGTTCAGTAGGATGAAAAGCTGTTTGATATGTTCCTCTATCCTATGTGAAAATGGAGAGTCAAAGAAGGCAGTAAGAGGTTATTTAAGTCTATGCCTTGCAAGTGAAGTGCTTGGTAGAGATTTCTCAAGATGCCGCCAACCTGTGCTAGTAAATCTTCCCTGAATAGTACAAAAGCCCAGTTTATGTACAACTGTAACAAAGTCAATTTGGGTACTTTTATGCCCAATCTCATAAATTGAGGGGTAGGAGGAAGTTGGAAGGAGATTATCAAGACTTCAAAGAACAGGCATAGAATCCCAAGATAATGTCTATATTATTTCAAGTCAAAGGCATTTTGCATGAAGACAGGTTAGGTTTCTCTACACTTCTAACACAGATGCAGGTATAGGGAGTTAGAGTCAGTGCCTTTCATTTGCAAACATCTCTTGGTTTTTACAGGGAGCTACCCCTCGTAGTCAACTGAACAAAATAGATACTTCATGCCCATGGTTCATTTGACTTATTTCAGATTGCTTATTTTAGGATGTATTAATTTTATCATAAGAAGTGCCTAGTTTCCTACCAAGTACAGTCTAAAGAGCTTTAGAAATACATAATTTTTCTGGAAATTACCGACATATGGAAAATTAACCCTAGCTTCTTCATCTTTTCAGTTTGCTAGGATCTAAAAAAGTTTTTTGAAAAAGGCAACTGACTTGGGTCTCAAAAGAGCACGGTAGGAAGAAGCAAAAGTTTTAAGGATTGTTCTGCCCATGGAAGAGAAGTGGTTTGCTTTATTTCCATTATCAGGAAAGGTAGAGTCTTTTGGTCTCAGTAGTAAGTAAATCATCCCTCACAAACAGAAAGAGAAACTGAGTCTGCCAAAAGCTGTGCCAGAGACTGTAAGCCAGCAGATGCAGGTTACTGGAAGAGGCTGGTGTATCACCCAGTAAATAAAAAGCTATTGAGGTTGTCCTATTGCCTCACACCCAAACTTATGCAAGTGTTTCATTGCTGGGTATTTTTGTCTAGTTGCAGGCTTGCCTTTCATGACTTCTTTGGACACCAGTATACAGCGTTGCGGTCTGTCAGCAGGACCTCCTGGCTCAGGCTGTGCAGACGCATCTGTGTGGTGGCCAGCCCCAGCTAACAGAGTCACACCGGGCTTGCACTGAGTCGTTGGACACACAGCTGTGGTCTCTGTTGGCTGAAAGAGTCAAGGCACCACACAGCTTTCCTGCAGGCTTTTAGCAGCTTGTTTTGAGAAATTTGCTGTGATTTTCAGAGTTGCAATTAAGTATAAAACCAAACCAGGTTCATACAGTTTCAGGTTTCATTACTAACCTTCTAGGCAACTCCCTGAGTAAGATGCAGGGAAGTATTTCATGACTTTAATTTCTCATATGGTTGACTCATTATTCTACCTCCTGCAGTCAACTCTTGATTTCTTAATATATTTTCCTTTCATCTTCTGCTCATGGCTGTCACATTGTTTAGAAGATATTGCTGCTATTAACACTGGGGGTAGTAGCATTGCCTTTCTCAAGACAACTGGGAGATTTTGGGGAATGATCAGAATTACCACATGCATGAACCATATTTTCTTACGTGTCCAGATATATATAAATAAGTAAATCTCTATTACCACTCTTATTTACAGACTTCACTATAAAATATCAGAAATCTGCTTATATGTGGCAGATACATGTGCTTCCTAGCATACATATTCAGCACAGCTACAAGCACATCAGAATTATTTTTGCCCTTGTACCTTGTGTTTCAATCCTTCCACCTGAGGCATGTGGAGGCACAATTCCAGCTGCAGCATGACACCAACTTCTTCCCAGAGCCTCTCTTCTCAGAGGTCTGGTCAGCAGAAAAGGACACACTTAATTTTTAAGTCCTATCTCCATTTTGGGGTCACTGACATCACATAATTCTCTTGCAAACCAGCAGAATTCCCACCTTTTCTACCAAAACATTTCTTTTGTATACAGCTTAAGTGACTATTTAGACTTGGTTCAATGACAGCACTTTAGAGTCATAGTGTACCACAGACCAGACAGTGCATTAAGCAGAAAAAAAGATTACTGCCAAGACAGAAAGGTTTACAGTGTCATCAGCCCTGGCTTGTGGCATGATGGCTTCTGTCAGAGGGAAAATAAAATTACAATGGCCATCTGTCACTTCTCTTAACAGATTATGAGGCTGAAAAATATAAGAATTGTGTCCAGTTATTTTGTAGGCTTTAATTGTCCTCTTTGAGAAGAGCAGCACCATTAGAAAGACTAAAAGAAGAGATGGTGGTTTCTCATATTGGTGATCAGTACTGTCAACTCAGTAGTTCCAACTAAAGAGGAAGAGTCTTGAAATTCTTCCCTCTACTCCTGTAAATGATGGATCATATAAGATCTTTAGTTTCCTGAAAGCAGACTCATAGTTCAGTACTTCCTCATAGCAATAGAGGTAGCATTCCAAAGAAAGTAGCTAATAAATCTTGTGAAGTTGAGCAATGATGTTGCCATACAGAAGTAAATGGGACATTTGGCAAAAGGGAGCACACATTTTTAATACTTGCTGGTCAGAGTCATTACTGAAGTGATTTTTGTACTTTGCTAAGTCTTCACAGGTATTAGTTTCAATTAAGGTCAAATCTTGAAATACATGGGAAGAACCCTTTTCAAGAAAAAGAAAGTCTCAGAAAGCTTTGAGAAAGGCCTGAGAGATAATAGGATATATATACCAGACACAATATTCATTCTAAAAAGGGATGGGAAGATTAAGAGATGATATACGAATAATGCAGTAGAAGTTGAACAGAAAAGGTCAGAAATTTTCATGCAACACAATGTTAGCCACCTTCTCTCAAATGTAGAGTGTTTTCTGGCATAAAAAAACATCTACAGCTGAAGCAAGTAACATTCATTTTGAAAAATTACAATGACAACTGTTTTGCCCAGTTATAAAACTTCCTGAGTTAAAATAAAATTGCAGTATTATATATAATTTTTTAATCCTATATGTAACCGTGTATGGTGAGATTTTGAAGTATTATACACTATACAGTCCATGATCCAAAACAGTAGATAAGAAGGAGGGTACTTTTTTCCAGTGGGGCAATCTCTAAATTCCTTTGTCCTTTTTTCTCCTGCTAACCACTCTTTAAACTCAAGCAGTCTGATGACTTAATGGCGAATCATTACTATTTGATTAGGGTTTCATAATTATACTGAATGGCAGAAGTTCATTGTGATGCAGACTTGGAAATTATTCAATGAGGTTTTATCCTTTTTTTACTTATTCTTTAAATAGATACACAGATCCATTTTATAACTTTATTTAAGTACTCTAGGGCTTGAATTACTAAGGCATTCTAAAACTTCTCAAGTACCTGACAATACCCTGCTTCTCACTTTCTGTCTTAGAAAAAAGGTGGTATTTTGTGTAGATCATTGAGTGTGTTCTTGGGTTTCTCTCTCTGTGGAAGTGTCACACATTCTGCAGCATACTCTTCAAAGTGAGAATTCTGAAAAGTTATAAATTCCATTCAGTTTCAACATGGACTGTTTTTTTCCCCAAAGTTTGGTCCAAGAAGTAAATTGAAGTTGTCTAGTTTGTAGCAATTTTAATGAAATCCAAGAGTGTTAATGCCATGAATATGAAGACATTTTTACATAACTCATGTGTAATATAATATATATTTTAGGATGTTTTGTCTACCATTGACAGAAGAAAAGCTGCACTAATTTTTGACTTGATGGAACTGAGATAAACTAGAGTCTTACCTTTAAAGATACTGTGAAATGAGGAAATAAAAAGGGGGAAAAATATAATTAAAATCTGCATCTAATAGCATTTCATGTACTAAACTTGGCCAACATGTTTGAGATAGTAAGGCAACATGTAGAATAAATTTCTTGTTACCATAAAAAACTCAGTTATGAGTACTTCCTACTTTTAGTTTCAGCTCATGCTGGAAAACACCTGGATTTATGTTGATTTGAATTTGAAATCTAAAAACTGTCTGAAAATTTTTGCATGCCTTCAGGTGTATTCATCTTTCTGTAGACCTTTTCTTTTTCCTTTCAACCTTTTCAGTACCAGTCATTTCTAATATTGGCAAGATTAACAATACCACAAGTGCAAGGAAATAAAGAAAATCAACAGAGAAAAAAAATGCTATGCAAAACCCAAATTAAGCTATTAATTAAACCCACAGTCCCTCCTGTCTATGCCCCTAACTCTAGCCACTGTGACAAGAAAGATGCCAAGAAAAAATATATGGTTTAGCTTCCAGAGCAAGGATGCATAATCTTTCATTTGCTAGGTATAATGAAAAAGATAACACAACCAGATGTGTGTTAAAGAATTATTTTTAAAATAAGTAACTCACTAAAATAATATGCGTGTTTGGATTGGATCATACATATCCAGATGGGAGTGATGGAAAAACACCATGAGCTTTCAATTGCAGTATCAACTTCCCAGAATTAAATGAAGACTGATATTTCTTACATGCATAATAAATTAAGGTGCTGGAAGAAATCACACTCACCTGCGATTGTTTCTCTCATGAGGCAGTAGCTGGGTAACAGCAGGCCAACAACAAGCAAGAAAAATCCCAGGTTTACATAGCAAGTCACTTTGATTTGTTTTGTGTTTTATCTATAACAGATTTGTTATGAGATTACTCAGCTGCTGTCTTCACTAACACTGTGCCACTATCAGTCCTGTGACCTGAAAGCCTCTTGAATTCATATATGTGAAAGTAGTCCGTTTATTCTGTTATTGTTCTGAAAATTGCACTATTTGAGTCAGAAGCATGAGGTTCATATTTGTCAGGGACTGCAGTGGCCTTGCTTTTCTGGCAGTGTCAATTGTGGTGCTTTTCTCAGTGCTGGTGCAGTGTCCAGAGGAGTAGGAGCAGCAGCACAGTGCTTTCATGCTTTTGGGGTGCTGCAGGCCCCATACTAGCAGTTGGGAAGCAGGGGTGTTCCATGACCACAGTGTGCCAACAGCAAGCCCAGCCATGGAGACTCCTCCAAGGACTTGCTAAAGATTACAAGGCACACTCAAACCCCCACTCTACCTATCTCCACACAGAAACACTGTAGATGGAGATCAGGAAAAGCCTGATGCTAACTCAGTTGTTTTCTTACCTGTCATGAATTCAATAAGGTCTGGCAGATAAGTGTTGTTTGAAGAAAAATAGGGCCTTGTTTTTTTTAATTTTTTTAGATTCCTAAGTAAAATCCTAACTGAGAAATGGAAGTTTTTTTGTATAAGAACACTGCATTCCAGGCCAAAGCCATCACTGCAACCAGCTATAAGGTAATTTTTCATTCAGATCTGGTCAAGCTCCTGTGCCAGATGTTTTCTTCTCTTTCCAATGATCAGATTCAGAAGTAAACTCTAACAAGCGAAGGACACTTTGGTTCATTTGTGAGTCTGCATAGAAACACAGCCATCAGCAGTCAGATTTCACCAGCACTCTTCAGAAAACTACTGTTTGCTGGCTGAGCTGGGGCCACTGCGCATGTGGATGCTCCCTGCCCTAGGCTGAGATGAGGTAGTTCCAATTAGCTCAGCCTTAGTGGAAAGAAGGCCAAAATAAGATGCACAAATGTGGGCATGACTGTGACACAGCTGATATGCAGGAATACAAGTGTAAGTCTTTCCTCTTTAAAACAATGTTATAATCATGTTTCTTTTTTCCTATGAAGTAAAGATCTTTATCAGATCAGTATCATCCTACTCCTCTTCCTGCCAGCTGTAAAGCACTCATCAGCTTTATGGGAGCAGCATCAGGTGCCTGAGTGTCATTCAACTTTAAGCTAAGCACTTAACCACTTTCATCAAGGCCAATTAGAGCTGGGTATTCTCTTCTCAGGACCTTAAAGAGAGAGCTCTTTATTTCTGAAGGGTTGATATGTTATTGCTTTATTCACAGTGTCTGCAATTAATAACATGAGGCAAAAAAGTTTTTTATTTTAAAACAGTACTCTGGTTAAACATGAGTGGGAAAAGTCAAATCATCATACAATACAAATAAGAGCAGTCTTTCAACTGTGTGCTTTCTTGTGAGCAAATTGGAGAAAAACATTTTTTTTCAGACCCAATACAGTTGGAATGGATTGCCCTTGGGACTGCAATTATACTTGTAACAGCTCTACTTTTGGATCTAACTTTATGAAATGCAGTTACTCATAAAAATGGACAACACCAATCGTCTACATTTCACTATGATTAGCACAAAAACAAAGAAATTTTATTTAATCTTTCAAAGCATCTCATCATTATGAATGAAGGAGGTTAGAAAGGTCACTAGCATTTTGTACAAAGCTCTTTCTAGAGGAACTTGAACATGAAATATAAAGCAAAGAAGGCAATCTACATAAGCATGTTACTGCATATACAGAAAGAAGTATCACAATTTAATATTAATTACTATTAATTTAATTAATACGTCTATAAAATACAGCAATATAAATACATAAAAATAGAAAATAGTGATTCAACAGTCAATCTTTAGTCTGTAGAGTTCCTCCCTTTCAATTTTCTCACTGATTTAAGGAGTTTTGGAAAACTGAGTTGTGTGCAGAGAGACTCAGCATCAGTTTGTAAACATTTATAGATAAATGACTAATTCTAATTAGTGAGATGAAGATTGCAAATCAGAATATCTCATGGCTCGCTATGATGGTATGGTCATATACAGTAATAGAAGTCCACAGAGAGAGTTTTGCCATTATTTCATTCTCCTGCAATTTCCTGAAATTCCTAACTTTTTAATGATTTTTACCTACAGAGAGGAAGTTTGCATGCCCAGCTCCATATAGAACAATCAAGAGAATATTTTGGAAAGTGAATGTCATTCTTCTTTGAGCAGTGCCATCTTTAATGTCATCCCCTCAACTCTTAGAGCTTCTGACACTTCGCAGTTATTTGATGATTACAGGAACACATATTTATAGGCTCTTCTAAATGGCGTTGCCTTTTCTATTTTATCTTCTTCATCTTCAGTAGTGTCATGCATCATGCAGGCTCAGCTAGTAGCCAAAGAATGAACATGGCTTTATTCCAAACCCATCATTAAAATTCCTCAGCCATCCAGAGGGTGGTTGTTGAGCAGTCCAAAGCTGTCCCTCTTCCAGGCAGAAGCAACCTGCCACTGCCTTCTCTCCAGAGGCAGACCTCATTTTCTGAAAGAGGAATGTGTGACTTGAGTGCAGCATCATTTTTGTATTGGTTTCAAATGGACTATCATTTCCTGGTTCCAAAACAAGTACAATTTCCCTGTAACACTATTGTGCAAAATCAGGATCGTCCAAACTCATTAGAGAAAATATGGATTTCTGAAAAATCTGGACTCATTCCTAAGTTTCTGGTAATACTTTTTCAAGAAGACATCTGCTTCTATTTGTGCATTTCCTCAGTTACTAAAGATAAAATTTGAGTAGAGAGATTTTGGTGCTAAAATCACAAGCACAGATGTGCTGAAACTGCCACAGTCCTTTTAATGGTAGTGCTTCATAGACAGATGCTGGGAGTGACAGAAAAGTATCATCTTCCCACTGTGAGCATAGTTTTGAGGTTTTGAGCTTCCAATATATCAAAAGACAGTGCCAGCCAATGAAATATGGTTCTAAGTTTCTTAACAGAGCTTCTAATTTTATCGCAGTAATTATTTTCAAGGTGTTTTCCAAATACATCACTTTGGGAATCCACATCTGTGACCTCATTTCTGGGAAGGTCTTGCATAAATTCCATGCACAAACAGTAAAAACTGTAAAATCTGCTAAACTGAGCTTTAACAGCTCTTCCCCTTTATATAAAAACCAGGAAGTCAGATCACAAATTATTGTGCCATATGGTTCACCCTTCTCCTGCTCATACCTAATATAGAACCTTAAAAATTTGTATAAGATCATGCCTTTTGAAGTCATATGCCTCAACTTCTCATTTTAGTTGAATATACCAGTTCAGAGCTTCTAGAGATATAAGGGATTATCCTAAACCTTCAAATGTTCTCTGAAAATCTAATCTTCCTAAATAGAGTATTTAAGAAAAGCATCACAGAGACAAGTTTTGAGAAATGTGAATGGTAACACATGGACTTCTATTGCATGGTCTTGGAATCTGCAAAGTAGTAGAGGTCTTAAATTCAGTCAGCTGCAACTTGGCTTTCCAGTGTGGAAGGACAGTTCAGACTCCAACAGCAAATCTAGCAACATGCTTGTGGGTGAGTTTGGACATGACCTGGCAGTGTGTGCTTGCAGCCCAGAAAGTCAACCTCATCCTGAGCTACATCCAAATTAGCGTGTTCTGAGGGTCGAGGGAGGTGACTCTATTCTCTGCCCTGGTGAGATGACCCCTGCAGCTCTGGGGATCTCAGTACAAGACATGGATCTGTTGGAGCAAGACCAGAGGAGGCCACAAAGATGATCAGAGGACTGGAAAATCTCTCCTATGAGGACAGGCTGAGAGAGCTGGGGTTGTTCAGCCCAAAGATAAGGCTCCATGGAGGCCTTAGAGCCATCTTTGAGTACCTAAATGGTACCTAAAGGCTTACAGAAAAGCTAGAGAGGGACTTTTTACAAGGACATGTAGTGATAGAACAAGGGGGTATAGTTTGAATTGAAAGAGGGTAGATTTAGATTAGATATTGGTAGGAAATTCTTTACTGAGAAGGTGGTGAGTCAGTGGAACATGTTTCCTAGAGAACCTGTGGATGCCCCTCCCCTGGAAATGTTCAAGGCCATGCTGGATAGGACATTGGTGGTGGAAGGTATCCGTGCCTGCGATGGGGGAATTGGAACTAGATGATCCTTAAGGTTCCTTCCAACCCAAACCACTCTATGATACCATGAAAAGTCCAACTCAAGGTCATGCAAAGCATCTTAACTGAACTTCTATTTGAATATTCCTAGACCTCAGAAATCACAGTAGTTTCCATCTTTTTGAAATAGCCAAAGCTTATAAAGACTAAAGCTTAAGAGCCTGTGAATTCCTAGACCATGTATTGCCTAAAATGGAGGAAAAAAGCCCTTCCTGAACAATAATAGTATAGTTAAGGTAGAGAGCAGTCCTTTAATGAAAGCTTTTAGGTGCACAGACATAGACATACGCACCAACAGAGAATTTTCACAATTTTATAGCTTTAACTAATTACCATATCTAGTGGGTACATCCAACCCAAAACCCATTTGCCCCCGGTACCACTCTCAGAACTGTCCCATTGGAGCCCCTCCAAGGGTTCTTGGTCCTCTATCTTGTCTTGACTACAATATATCTCATTCTTCTGGTCCAGGTGCATGTCCCAGACTGGATGTCCTTGGTAAAATCTTTTTCCTTGAAAAGACCATTAAATAAAACTTCAAGAACATGGCACAAACCATGAGAAAGGAGTTTAGAAATTATTAACTGCTACCTTCAGAGTGAGAAACTATACAGCTGTATTAAAATCTACAAATTTAATAAATTATAAAAATATTAAGGCATCATTTCCCCCTTTAGAGACATGACATAATTCTATCATGTCCAGTCTCTACCACTCGTACTTAACATTATACCATAAAGATGAGCAACAACTACAACATTTATTCATAGTGAGTTTTTATTCAGACACTAAATATGAATATTACTAATATGAACAGCTGTTTTATCTAGGTCCAGTTTGGTAACAACTAATTAAGTTCATGGAAGATATCTCCAAAGCCCAATGAGAAATCTTCAAGAGTTACCTTATGTAGAATTTGAGATAGTTTCCAAATTTCAGCCAAATCTTTAGTAATTCTTCCAATCTGATCTATGTAAGAACAAATAGTGTTAATGATTATACACATGCCTCCTTGTGAAGCTAGTAAAAAGTTCAGAGCCATTCTGTTTAGCAGAACTACACGAGACAAACTATGAACTTCTTGCAAAACCATGATTGCATCTGTGATTTTCAATATGTTCAATAATGTTGATAACTGCTTTTTCCAACTCAGTTACTCCTAAAGGAGAAGGAATAAGAGCCTTAATCACACCATGAAAAGGTTTGGGATGTTCAGCAAGGGGATTGTTGGGCATTTTTGTCTTTCTTACAGAAGTTCTTATCCACCCATCTAGTTTTTCAAATGGATGTAATATCATCATGTTTGGGGATGCAACCCCTACTGCATAGGCCCAGACTCTATCAAGGGGCAACACTTTGCCTGCTTCATTTTTACATATCCAATACCATCCAAAACCTTGCAGGAGAATCATTCTCCAGGGTGTCTGTGCCATTCCTATTACGATTTTTGGTGCTAGCCTCATTTTAAATTTCGTTTTATAACAATACAGTGGGAGGAAGATATTTCCTGTGGCATTAACAATCACTTAGGGTACTTGCATAACTTCTTAATCAGGAATTAAGCTGCTGAGGGCTACAGGTATGTAGGCCCTAGTGACTTGTGTCCAACTTCCAGATGCTAAAACTTTTGAGTGATCCTGAAATTTATGGTCTGTATTAATGTTAGTCTCATTCACTAAGACACCAATTAAAGGCCAGTTGTTATCTTCATCAATTGTTGGCATTTGTATACAAATCCAACAGTCATTTTTATGAAGACTATTCTATACACTTTGGAGTAGAGCCACATGCAAATTTCAGTTCCAAACCTGAATTATGGGTACCTATCCTGCAGGTAATAAACACAGAAAAAACAGTTTAAGCAACATTATCATCTATGTCTGTCTCTGTTTTTCCACTTCTTCCAGGAGCAGGGGCTCTCTTAACTCTGGAGTAGTAAACCCAGAGTCCTTTGACAGCAACTTTGACTGTGGTGAGGGTCATCAGCAGAACCTGTGTACGAGAGTGTTGAAATGCTAAACTGTGAATTTGGAATCATTGAGCTCTATGACAATCCAGCAAAAGACAAGACAACTTGGCACTGCTTAGCATCAGGATAACCACAGCAACATTTCCAAAATAAGGCAAGAAATAAGTCAAGTTCAGATGTCTAAATACACAGAAAGATTGCCTGGCTTCTATAGGAGTTCCACAGGAACCTGAACACATTCCCACAAAATACTTTCATTTTCACCAATAAATATTATGTAATTTAAAATAAAACATACCAGTGAAAATCCCCCAATTTTAATTTTTTTAAAGTACTTTCTTGCTTCAGCTTTCAAAAGTGAAATCTCTTTATTATCAAACACCACAAAACAGCAAGTGGTAAGCCAGCAAGTAGTGATTGCCTTCAAAAACTATTTCAGTTCAATGAAGAAACAAATTCGCATCTTAACCACTCACTTATCTCCTCTGAATAAAGGGGACGAAACTGTGAGGAATAAGTATGCCAAAATGATTATTATATGAAACATGCCTTTAAATAAAGAAGTTTTACTAGAGTTTTCTCCTGTATTCCAAAGAGTGCATGAACCAGTGAACTTGTGCTTATGCAGGATACTGTACTGAAGGCTTAGGAAGAAAGAGATGAAGCTGAAAAACCAGGAGATGTGAAGACATGTAAACGTGCCCTTGCTTGAGACAATAGCCTGTAATCACTACATCTTTGAACAAAAGGCAAGATTCATGGGCTATGTTACAGTTTAGGGTATAGCACGTACTAAATATAGTCAAACTATGTAAAGTGGAGCAGTGTGATTCCTTGGCACTTTTTCAGGAGCTGCACAGAGGAAAGGCCAACTACTTTCATTTCAGAGCAATAAAAGTCATTTATTACTGGAAGACCCACTGAACACAAACAAGATCCTGCATAAACCTGGAAGGAGTGAGAATGCTACCAAAAAAATGAAAACATCAGACCTCTGTGAGGGGCTCCTGAAAACAAGAAGACAGTTTCTCCGGTATTGACTGGTTTTCAAGGATGAATCTCATTTTAAGAGGTAAGTGTATAAACATTCACCTGCATGTGCGGCAAAACAACGTAGGTTTGGTGTTGTTTTGCCGGCACACCTGAAGGCAAAGTCTAAGGTGAATAAACCAGCTGGGTTTCACTTAGAACAATGACTCTGTAACAGAGGGGATTTTTGCATTTTGAATATATTATCAAGGAATTCAGCTCTCCCTCTACCTTCTCATGCATCAATCTAGCATATTCTTGCTGCTGGACACCACAGATCAATATACCATAACTGACACTCCTACCCTGAGCAGAACTGTGGAACACCATGAACCTTTCATCTGAATGAAGCTTGCTTCTGGGGTTCCTCCATAAGTTCTTGAAGGCAGACAGACTACTACTACTTCTTCTACACAAAGGACCCAGGTCAGAAATATTATCCTAACTTTAAAAAGCAGAAAAGAAAAACAAACAAAAAACCAAACAACAACAACAACAAAGAAACAGAGAAAAATGGAAGGAAAGTTGGGGATGAAAAAGAGAAAAACTAAGACAAAGGCAAATGAAACAACAAAAGGCAAAGAAGAAAAGGAAAAAGAAAAAAGAAAAAGAAAAGGAAGACAAAGGAAAAGAAAAAGGAAAGAAAAAGGAAAAGAAGAAAAAGGAAAAGAAAAAAAAAAGAAAGAAAAAGAAATTATTTACATTTTAAAATTTTATGCAGTATGTCAATGAGTGGAATAGCTGATTCAATTCTTAGGCCAATAATGTTCACTGGAGACAAAACTACCGGCCACAGCATGGGGCTTTCATCCCCATGAAAGTCAGACAAGTCATGGGTAGTCAGTGCAGGAAGGACATTAGCGCTGACTTTTTCTTCACTTGCATTTATTTTTGATAAGTGAGCAAAACAGATAAGATAAAATTTCAAAAAGGGAACTGAAGTGAGGAGCAGTGTAATGAACTGTAATCCCTGCAATGATGTGGCCTTTGGTCCTGGTAAGGAGCAATGGAGAGAATGAAGTGCTACTACTGGCACCGGTTCCAGCATCCCAACAGACCTTGTTCATAAGATCATGCCTGCACAACTGGACAGGTCTCAGATTATTCCTTTCCCATGGCAGTTGAATTACAGCATTTTCCTTGAAAAGAGTTGCAATGAGTATCAGAAGTGGCTATTTTGGAGGCAGGCCTGTTTCTGGATGCTCCTGTCCCTGGGGCAGCCCAACTGGGTGGGAGTGATGCTGCTGAGTACTACAGGAATGGCAAGACTGAGGGGGAGTTTCTAGGGAGCCTGGCATAGTTCCACATAAACATTTTTGCTGTATAATTGGAGAAGTTAAGACCAACACTTTCCTTTCTGGCTGCCACATTTCTCCTTCTGTATTCTAAGGGGCCCCAGGTTCCCATCAGCTGTGCACAAACAAATGTCCCTGAAGTCACTGGGAACTGCTCTTATGGCATCTGTCCCCGAGAGCATTGTTAGTGGGATATTGTTTCCCTATTTGCTGCATCTGTCTTTTAGAACTCTCCTTGTGTGTGTATGAAAATCATATACATGTTTATGAGCTACCTGTTGCAAAAGCATCATGTGGCTCTTAACCTGAGACTGACTAAGCTGTGCATTTTGAGGGTCCTTGAATACTAAAGCAACTATTTCAGGTAAGTTCTAAAAATAACCACAGCCTGCAAAAGACATCATTTCAATACTTTGTAGATGTGGAATTGTTCCCCAATTTCTAAATGCCTCTTTGCAATTGAAAAATATTATGACTGTGCATTTGCAACTGTTGTATCTGATCTGCACCATAAAAAGCAGCAGGTTGGGACACATGTCATTTGGCTACCATATCCTGGTGTGCCGGGACCAGATGGGGCGTTATATGGACAGCTGAAACACAACAGACCATCACAGTTGCCCTACCCCAGCCTGCAAGATGTCCGTCATCTCTCATCTAAAAACCAACTGCACCTCTGAAGGAAATGGAGGTATTCAGGAAGTGGTATTCATATTTTTTTGTGTGGTAGGATGTATCTCTACACACCAGCAGAGCTGAAATGCTTCCACTTTGCTGAGGGGAAGTGTAGAAGCCATTGCTCTGGTGTCGTTGAGGTATTTTTGGAAATCCATCCTTTCTGAGGTGTGAACTGTGGTCACCAAAGCCATTAGGAATCTTATGACCCAAACAGATTTTACATGAAATCCATACTAATCCTTTAGCATCTTTTCTGATTAACTTGAGCAATGTAAATCTACTTTTTTCTGTCTTAATACCATGATGCATTTGGTTTTCTTTTTTCTTTGTTTTATTTTGTGTTGGGTTTATTTGGGTTTTGGTTTGTTTGGGTTTTTTTTAAATTAGATTTTTTTGAGTAGACCTCATATACTCAGGATAAGTTCCACTATGAAAGAGCACCTTTGCAGGAACTCGGCATGATTGGTTTCAGAGTAAAGAGCTCTGCACTGAAGAAATCAGTACCATTTGCTGCAGTAGTTCTTTCTGGGATTTCTCTATTTTGCTACATTTGTTGATGTTATTGTGTGCTTTGGTTTGTAGTAGAAACAGATTTAAAGTTGTTTTCAGTGGGAAAATAACTGGATGGGTAAATGCAAAGGTGCTTGGATTTAGATAAATGCTACAAAATACAGCTTAAATGTCAAACAACTGCAATCTATCAGCACAGCAAGAATATATGCCAAGAAGCTGTGTGGGGTCATGGTACTTTCTAAGCATCAAGGTGTAAAATGGGATCACGACTGACTCCGCTCTGAAATGGGCACTGGCAATCTTACTGATTCATGGAGAGCAATATCATCTCCCTGCTTCCACACTGCCACTGAAGCTATTCTCAGATACTTGTCCTGGGAATAAAAGGTATAAATCTGGCCTCTGGAAGCACTCTACTGGGGTAGCAGGGAACAGAAGGTTACTTTGGTGCCATTCCAGTTAATGAAACATTAATATGTGACTCAGCATTAAGGTTAGCATAGTTGGAAGGAAGCCAATAAGAGTTTTAACTGATTCTGTTTTGCCCTGTGATGCTGTCCACCAGAGCAAATGAAAGCCCAAAGGAAGTATCAAAGAGCTATGCTGGAGCTTCACATGGTGATGCTATTTGCTGTGCACTAGGTTTCAGAAGTAGGCATTCCAGCACTTGCAAACAGTGTACTTTCTGGCTCACACACTCTGGTACCCAAGCAAAGGTATCACTCTGAGTTATGTTCCTTCCTTATTTCCTTCCTACCTTAGAAAAAGGGGCTTGCCATGCCACCCTGCTTTTGCATTTATTGCCTGAGTGGGGATTTCCAAGCTGAGCTGCTTTTCTACAGTGCACAGAACTGAGACCTAGCCAGGATGGACTTTGTTTGAGGTCACACCAGGGCTGAGCTGGACCCCATGAATGTCGGATAGGAGAGGACTGGGAAATTATGTGTGTAGTATTGCTACTATTCTCTTGTAACGCCTGATTATTGGAAAAGGACTAGTCCCGGCTAGCTTGGCTTATCTGGCTAAGCCTTGGGGAGCTACTGTTGGTGGCTTGAAACTCTCCCAGTCTTTTCCCTAGGACATTGGCTGGCTCCTGGCAAATGGAGTATGAAGCAATCCGTCTCCTCTATTTCCTGGCTCAGACATGGCTCACCAAGCAAGGTCCCTCTGGAAAAATCTCCATGATTAGAGTACAGTTTCCAGCACAGTGTTCCTTCCTCTCTTTGTGGCTGCCTTCTGCTTGGAATAAAAGAACTTGCAAGTTTTCCCTAGGCAAACCTGGAATGATCCTGGGGCTCCTGTTGTTTGGCAGGGGACTCCATTTCCCAGTCCTTCCAACCTTTACAACTCCTGAGGATATTTTTCAAAACAAGAAAAAAGAGCTCCCGGTCATTTTTTTGTTTGTAGCCTCTAATCCAGACCCATCATGTCTTGCAGTCAAAAAGCCCTCTGGTTGCTGTTTTATCTGCTGGATTTTTCCTGACAGAGAGGTTCTTTGTTTAAATTTAATCTAGTGATTGTGTAAGTATAAATTCTACTACCACAGCTTCCTAAACCATCTTTAATTAAAAAGAAGGAAACTACATGTCCATCAGCCACTTCAGGCTGAGGCCTCCAGCCATCCTGTCCTGCCTCATGAAAAGAAGGGGTTGTTTCCCGGCACTGACTGTCTGAGACACCTCAGCCCTGCCTGTAACCTGCTGTTTTTGTCATCCTGGCTATGTGACACTTTTATCCTGAAGCTTTGCTCCAGAGGCAGCTTGAGTCACCCAAATGACATGACATGGAGACATGACACGGGCAGAAATACCTGAACTGGCTCTGATTGACTTGCTCAGATAGAGTAGCAGGGTAGTTATGTTTACATGAAGGTTAATTATATTTCCCTACTCCTCTGTTTCTTGTTCTGCTTTGTTTCTTGGAAACCTTTGGGTAGATCACTAAATTCATGCCAGTGTGTCTGAGATCTATTACTGAAGTGAGAATGGGGCTTTAGCTTCACTACATCAAGTACCATCACTGGCTGCAACCCCACAGCAACCCCATCCTGTCTGTGCTTGCGTCGTAACAAACAAAAGACAATGTGCTTCCTCCACAAAAACTACAAATAGTGCCTGGAGCATTTGAAAGTCATCAAGAGAGCTCAAAATGATCATTTAGCACGAAAAACATAATTTTATATTGGTGTATCATTTGGGTTCTATTAAAGGAAAAAACTGCAATGCTTGTCCTTAGCCCTACAAGAAATAAAAAGACATCAGAGGACATTTATTTTTTTGAACAGCAGAACTCTGTAGTGCTGTTAAGGATAAGTACTCAGGAACAGCATGGTATGTTGAGCTTCACTATACCTTAATAACTGCACCTAAATCACTCAAAATAGATTTTTCTCTTCATTCAATAAGTAGATGTATTTAGAAAATATTTGCAGTGAAGGCCAAAGATTAACAAAACAAATTACTTCTAAAATTTCTTTGCTCCATTGTGCCAACAACCATGACCTCTGGGTCATTTCACACAGGCCATCTCTTCTTTTGAGTGTTTGCTTTTCCTTGACTCTTTTTATAACTTCTTGTTGGTTAGCTTTTTCTTTCGCCTCTTTTGGCATATGTGGGTGGCAAGAGCAGGGGTGGGTCCCTGTTTCCATGACAGCCAATGTGAGCCCAAGACCTCAGCACCGATTGCTATTTCCTAGCAATATGTCCAAACACATCACTTCTGGTGGCAGTAAGAGAGGCCATAAACATGGTGGTCTGTGCAATTTTAGGGTCCAACAAATGCTTACCTATTGCAAGGCCACATTTGCATATATTTTACAGAAATGCACTTTTGGCCAAAAAGTGATCTCAATCAAATTTCATAGTCAGGGAAAGAATAAATGCTTTTGCCTTCAAAATACATTTCTTTTTCTACCATAATTATGTCCGGAAGAGGGAGAGATAGTATGATTTCAAGATGCATACCACAGTGTAAATAAGAACTGCTTCAGTTTGATTTTGCTTAACATAAGTTTGAGGTTGGTATTAGCAAGTTCATAAGTTAGATTCTGGTTTTTTTTCTAGTGATGGTCAAATTCTTTTGACTGAGGTATATAACTGCATTTGTATGCATAAGAAACACGTTCAGAAACAGAAGGTTAATCCCTCAGACTGTTCAGAAATTTTACCTATGTAACAAGGAATGTTATTCAGCATCCTTTTTCTTTTTAAAATGTATTTTTTAAAATATTTATATAATGATTATTCTTGTGTGGGGATATCACAATCCAGGCCTTTTGGAAGCTTTGCCTTGATTGATTTGTAGTTATCTGAATGTTTTTCACAGTGTCAACTTCAAGACTTCTACAGTGAGATGAAATATTAATAAAGGTATAAACCCCAGTATTTTCTCTTTCTAAATAGACATTGCTCAGAAAAATATTTCTCAAGCAGTCATGCTTTATTTTAATTATATTAAATACATGCTGAATTTTAACCTAATACTCTCCAGAGTGACTCAAAGCATGACAGCATGTCAAAGTAGGAGGAGTAGGACAAAGTCACTCAAGGTAATTGAGTGATTTACCATATTGAATGAAAAAGTCAGTCTTTCTCTTAAAGGTACACTTAGTTGTGTATTTTACTTCACACAGCTCTATTTTTTTCTCTGCCAGTGGCAGCTTTATTTGCAGAGCCTTAAACTTTAAATGAATCTAGAAGAAATATTGCTGAAACCATACTGTCTATTCATCCAGGAAACTAGAAATCTTTGCATCAGCTCTGAGTCACATGTTCTTTAGAAGATTTTATTTACAGCTTCATAGGTTTCTTATTTTGCCACCAGGATGTTATGACTGACCATGCTGTCTCAGTGGTCTGGAGACAATACTTGGATTCACGTTTCTCTCACTTACAAAAGTAATAATGAAGACATTCACCCTAATACAAAGAGCCTGACCTCAGTCTCTTCAAACTGCCTTTGCTCAGGTGCTGACAACACTGCAGAGTTTCACAGAAACCTGTTTTGGTCCAGACCAGTATGGAGCCACTCTCAAAAAGATGATAATGAACTGTGAAAAGAAAGTGATGTAACCTTCAAAAATATGGAATTAACAATTTATTGCCATTCATTTACGATATCTCTCTAAGATGTACCTTGAGTATTAGTGTTGTAATTGTCCTCAGTGTGACCAACTATGTTGCTTTTCTGAAGGCATAAGGATAAAGCAAAGATAAGCCCTTAGAAGTGACTGGACAGCTAATTCATGCCTTGACTCATAACAAAGACACATGACACCAATTTACTGACAAAAGAGAAAAAGAATAAAAAATTGATGGTGGGCATGATGAAGTATTTACACTTGTCCTTCATAATGCAAATATCATGAAGACCAAGCATCACAAAACTACAGAGAATCACAAATATAAAGATCATATTTTTAAATACTTTTTTAAAATGAAAAGTATGTATGTGGTTTCATTCCTGAACTTGTCTGAGAGAATACATTTTTAATTCCATTTCATAGCAGCAAGGATGTGAAAGATAAGCCAGAGCTGGTACATGTGTGAAGGCAACATATGCACCTGCATGGTGATGTTGAGGCTGGCTGCTCCCAGACACTCCTGACTATGATGCCTGGGTCTCAGAAATCATGGCACAACATTGCTGCACCTGTTCTCAGTCCTGCTGACTGGGGAAAATTTGGATAAATTACTTGCCTTTGCTCTACTCTGGTCACAGAGGATAATTTGCACCAATAGCTGCTAGACTCTGAGTCAGACATCCTAGGTGAGCTGCCCCATGCTGAGGGCAGACTTACTCCTAGCCCACAACATCTTTTGAAATCCTGTGTTTCAGAGCTCTAGAAGAGGTACTTCAGGTTGGCAGGGAACAGAAATGTATTACATGATTTCTACCTGAAGGACCATATCAAAACAGGGTAAAAATCTGGGAAGAAAGAGTGTGAACCTAAAAACAGATCAGAAGAAACTAGCATTCTTTCTGATCATCAACAAATGAGCTTAACTTTTCAGCAAATGGAGAAGGACGTGCTGGGAAAGAAAGAAAGGGCCAGGAGATGGACTAGTGGAACAAAACAGATGAGAAACACCAGGCACCTGATGGGGGGAGAAGTCAGCTGTTCATGGACTGAAATGTCTCATGTGATGGGCTGTATCATTCTTTGTCATGTTTGAAACTGATGAGAGAAGTGGGTGATGGATATGCTGAAAGTCATTAAAAAACAAATGTCAGGTTTTCGAAGTGTGGGTAACAGTGCTCAGAGAGCTGGTTGATGCAGGCAGCAGGAATTGCATCACACAGGAGTCATCTAAAGTAGGACAGGAGAGGATTTCTGCCCAAAGCAATCAGCCACTATGAAGCCATATGTGAAGGTGAAATAACTGTGAGAGTGGATTGAGGTTTCAGGTTAGAAGAAGGGTGTGAGAAGAAAAATATATGGTAATGGAATCAAAGCAAGGCAAGAGTGTTGCTAGATAGGAAGCTGATTCAGTAGCAAAAGGGAGGAGCACAGAGAACAGGAGAAAGGAGCTGGAGACTTTATTCTTTACCTGACACACAGCACTGCAAATATTAAAGAAAATGACAGATGGTAAAGCTCAAACAGAAGATACTTCGGTGAATGCTAGTGGAGTTTTTAATGTTCAGCTACATGACAGAGGCTGTTAAATATTTACATTAACAAACTCAAGAGGTGTGTGGGAACAAATCACATGCTTTACTAGTATAATAGTTGAATGGAAATTATTTTGAGTACATGCAAGGCCTGGGAATAAATTACATGACCAAAGAAGAGAGACTTGTGATCATCTAGGAATATCTGAAGAGAAGAAAAACCACAGATATGAGTTGACTGTAGGATAACAATGAAATTTCAAAGAAATACATTTATAATAAAAAGCAAGATAATTGTCAGAATTTACCCACAAAGAAATTCTTTCTCTTTTTTTGTGCTCCATGAATCCACGTTCAATAAAGTTTCAGAATAGACCAAACTATGAGGCTTGCTATTAAGATGTACAGAGGTATTCTACTCTCAGTAGAAGACAGTATTAAGAAAGCCTTGACTAATCTAGGGAAATGAATGAATAACAGTATGCTTGTTGTCCATACATTACTAATGAAGGGTAAACAGGGAGAGAAAAAAGTTAATTATATTACAGGACAATATTGGCAAAAGAACTAAGTATTTAAATTGGTTGTGTTGACATTTTGGGTGAAAATAAGGAATGTAAAAAAAATGAAAAAGAAAGGAGAAAAAAAAAAAAAAAAAGTCATTCCAGGACCAGTGGACCAAAAATTTTTAGTTTTGTTAAAATATAACTTTGCCCTTTAAGGGGTGCTATTAGGTGCTTTAGATCAGCAAATACTGCAATTTTTATTGTATCTATATGAAATTTTCCCTTTTTGCCTCATCATGTCTTCTAATACCCATGCAAAACTCACCATGAGCTTCAGCCTATAATTGTAGTTTTCAAGTGTTTTCTTCTATGGGAGATATCCCTTAGCTTTTATAATGACACAATTTCAGCCAGACAACTGTAGCCCAGATTCTGTAACCAATTTTTGTTTGTTTGTTTGTTTTGTTTTGTTTGCCTCTTCTTTCCTCTGGCCATCTTCTGCTATTGCATCAGCTGTTAGTTTTATTTGCCTAGTTCCGATGCTTTAAGAATAAAAGACTGAAAATTCGCAAAACTCTCATAATTCTAGTCTCCACAGCTGTTCTCCGAGACTTTGGTCTAGATCAGCTCTGCCTCTTTGTTCAGGCTTGGCAGCCACTGCCGATCTGCAATGATCAAAGGCAGGAAATATCCAGCACACCCTCATCCCCAGACCTCATTGCAACACAAGCCCTGAAATATGGTTCTCTGAGCTGTGACCTGTTGCACACCCACACAGAGGCTCACTGACTTCACTATGTCTCTGCCCATGCATGATATATGGCTTTCGTTCTGTAGTCATGGAACTGTGTATAGGAAAACCCTCTTGCCATGTGGAATTCTCCAGTGGTAGAAAAAATTCAGAATTGGATATAGGCAGCCCTTTGTGTCTTTGCAATACATAAAGCTGTTCTGAAACATATTTAGTTTGTTTTTGTGTTTTATTTCCCCAAACAAATGCAAGTCTTCCTTTTAATTGGCTCCTTTTTAGCAATATAAATTCAGCTTCTGTCTTTCTTCCAAGATTGTGTGATGACAGGGGAACTGCTGAATGATGATGTCATGATAGACTGAAGAGAATACAATTGAGCAATTTGACAGGAAACCTGACTTTTGGTTGTACTGTACACAATCCTTTGTTTTTCACTGTTTAACCACTCCAGTTCTTTGAGTGACATTTTTGCCATTGCAACTAAGGCATGACAGGTCACAGCAAAATTCCTCAGAACTCCCCAGAGTTTCTCTCAGGAGAAAGAAGGGACAATAAATCTGAGTGTCTAAATGATTCAGAAGACCATTTACTCATTTCAACCTACAACACCAACCTAACTGGAGAGGAGTCCATTTAGTTAAAACTAATAATAAACATAATAAACTAATGGCAGTTAGGAAAACACCTAACAATCCTAGTACTTCCAAAGAAATGCATCAAACAGAATATTCTTCAATGTTCACAAAATGGCAAACAAAGGACATTTTCAAAGTTCCCTTCAAGTCCACTTCAAAACTCTCTGCAGCAGATCCTACTTCTCAAACTGTGTTTTTAGACACAACTAAGAAACCATGGAAGGTAGTATGGGTGGATGCTTGACATTTCTGAAAACTATATTTTTTTACAAAAAAGAAAATATAACTCTGATTTAATCACTATTTCACCAAAGAAAATAGGCTGTTTGAATACTCTTCTTAATAACAACTACCACAACTATAGTTTCTGGTCTTATAACAAATTGTCCATTAGCACAGTAGTGTCTAAAAAATCTAGAAAGATATATATGATCACAGATTTTTAATGTGAAGTCACCCTGCATCAAAGAAAGGCCCACAGGTGCTAAAAATTGTTAAACTGACTCATGACAATTCCTCCAGACCTTTTAATTTCTAGTGAGATCCAAATATACTAGTTTTTAAAAACTTTGAGGCATTTGCATAGCTTTCACCTTATTGGTTTATGAAATATCTACCTGGGATGGCATATGCAGCTCAAATGTTTCTGAAATATTTAATTTTAAAATACTCCACCTGCTTAACCTTTCCATCGATATCTTTCTCTGAACTGATTTACAGAGGAAGGGAAAATCAGAGCAGCCTTGCTGGTGACACACTGAAACTGTGGGATCAATCCTATGCCAGACCTAGGCTGGTAAAAGATGACTTGTCTGTTTGTCTAGATAAGAGATACCTCTAAGGTGCATAGTCACTTCCTACAATTAAGGTAGAAGAGAGACAACTAATGAAAACTCAGCTAGCCGGAAATAATGGGCATTGTGTTTACCAAAAAATACAGGCTGGGCTATGTGAAAGACCATAGGGAAACACAGCCTGCCTAACCTCGAAATCCGATCAATTGAAATTGAGCTATAATATACTACTCAGTTAAACTCTTTCTAAATAATTCAGTTAATTTAATAAAATAAGCTTTTTTTTCTTTATTGAACCACATTATTTCCAGAGACAATATGATTCAAATTATTAATTTCCTCCCATTAAGCAGTATCAACATTATCCGCTTCCCAGGATCAAGTTGCTATTAGGTGTATTGGATCAAGCTCTTAGCTTAATTGCCTTTGCTGATCTTTTCCTTGCTGATAATTTGGCCCTCTATATTTATTTGATATGGCCAAGAAAAGAAAGATTCTGTCTTTGTTTTTCCACTGCTCCCTAAGACTAAACCTGTAGATGAAAATGAGCTTGACTGCAGAGAACAAAGTACCTGAAGAACATGCCTTAGATCTAACACAGCAGTATGTGATGAGGGGCTTGGTCAATGACTACATCATTATGCTGCAGTATTCTTGACCATGCTGTCTGTTTTCAAGCACACAAAAAGTGCAGCAATGGAGGTGCTGCATGTGTAGGCAGTCCAGTTTTGTATCTACCATCTGACACACTCAGGATAATACTAAACCCAGATATCACCAAATGGCGTTGCACAAAGAAGTGAAAGAATCAACAAAATATTTCTGAGGGCATTTTGAAAGAAAGAATATTCATACAAAACCCAAGTTCCAGTCTCGGCCATATACACTGGTATACACGTTTCTTGTTCAGAGATCACTGGCAACAAACATCAGGCACACAGCACCACACAGGCATCTGCAGGCAGCCACTCTGGAATCTTCAGTGGCTGCAAGGTTCCAGTTTCCCTAGTCACCCTCAGTATTTACATGCCAGTGTAATGCAAGTGAATAATGACCCACTGTGCATTGTCAAAGTGCTGATGTAGAAAGTTTTACAGTCAATACCTTTGAGCTCTTAGGTCATGTTCTGTTTAAATAGATTAGAAGTTGTCCAAAGGTTTACTGCTGGAGACTGATGAACTGAGGAATCAGCAGAACCAGCAAAATGGGCAACACATGTGACACCAAAATCAGGTCAATATCTCTAATGTTGGATGATAGATTGACAGAGCATAGGTTGACTTTTTTGACCGGATTATCACATGATAGAATGAGTTAAGGAGATGTTCTTGCTTAAAAGATGAGTCCTGAGCAGTGTCCATTTGCAGGAAAGCAGGGAGAAGACTGGTGATGAATGACAGGTCTGTCACACCACTTCAGCAGCATCAAAAGTCAAACCATAAATTTGAAGGGAGCTGGAGATTTTATTATGTGACAGCAAAGAAGAAATGGTACTCTGGGTATTCAATATTTATACTCTTAATGTTCATGGTGTTCAGCTATTTTATAGTTATGTAAGTCTTAAAACAAAATTAAAAAGGCAGAATTTTAAAATAGATCTATCACCTCCATATAGGAAAGACAATGGTCAACTCTCCAGGCAAATTCACTGTTCAGTCATATTGAGACACTAAAATATGACAATGTAACAGGTACATGTGAGAAAGTTAGGAGAAAGGTATGCTCCATAATTTTCTACTGTTACACAGTCTGATATTTCCAGGAGATGCTATTCTACAGATGAAAACATGTAAAAATATGTTCTTCTTTTTTGGAAGACTTTAGACTGCTGCTGGATCTTTCCCATTTCCATTTTTTGATGGAACTCTCTGTTTATTTAAGTCAATTTAAATGGCCCAGCAGATGAATCACTGCATTTTAAATGCTTTCAGAAGGGATATTGTGAAAGGCACTAGTTTACTTAAGGTCCCTTCTGTACATAGTCTGCAAAAACAAAGTGCATACAATTTCACAAGAATAGTTACAGTGCAAATAACTGACAAATGAAGAAGCTAAAACACAAGCATTAATTTGGCTTTCATTAGCCAATCCTTACCATAATCAAAAGAGCAGATATCCATAAATGACAATAGATATATACTTTATTTCTATTACTTTCATCATTAATTTGGGAGAATATAGAGTAAAAACCTACTAGATTTTGTGTCCTTGAACTTTAAAGTCAGTAGTGCTGCATGGATTGTGATACTGAAGATCTCCCTGATGCTGCCACACCACTGCTGATGGCAGTCTGGTGCACTCCAAATTTATCAGTTACCACTTGCCTCTGCTGGCCACAGATTCACTAAACAGCAGCTTCCCTGGGCAAGGCTTCACTTGCTGAGCTGTACTGGCAGCTCTACCAGGATGCCGAGCTGCTTGGGGTACCGTGGGTGGTAGTTTTTACCTCCAAAAAGGCTCAATCCCAAGAAGGAACTGCCTGGTCTGTAACAGAGAAAGAACTGGCAATCGTGGCAAAATCAGGCCAAACAAGCACAGAAATGATCCTAAAGGATAAGACACTTGGAATTATGATCCTAGTGTTATTAATTCTGGATTGGTGCCACCATAAACAAGGGCCTGCAGTGAACCATAGGCATTAATTGTACTTTGATGGTTGCATGCAAGTATGGTTGTTAAGTTACATGCTCTTTATGAAGAACTATGTGTGAAGTGCTGTGACTGGTTTATTAATATCCACTGGCCACAAAGAAAAGTTGATGGATTATAACAATGGATGATTTACCAGTTGTTTAAACACAAGGATAGTTAAGAATCCTGGCATAAGTGTCACAACCTGTCTTGTGATTATGAAATGGATAATGTTATTGCTTGAGAAGAAAAAGGGTTGGAATCCTTGATTCATGCAAGAAGACACGGGGTTGAAAATGTCCCATCCCCCCTTGAAAATGCATTTTCAGATTTACAGACTGTAATATGTGCCAGAGTCTTGGTGATTGACTAAGCAGCTTGCTAGCAGCTACCAGAATTCAAGGGAAGCCCTGGAAAAGAAATTACAAGCATGGCTTACTTTTATTTCTAGTAATCCTTGTTCATAACCTCTCTAATCATGTTGGCTATGTTTGGATTTTGTAAATAAAATGCTTTTAGTTGCTTTTACCCAAACCTGACCAGGAGTAAGGATGATTTCAAAGCATCTGGCAAACATCAAAGCATAGCATCCAGGCGCCAAGTCCTTTGTGTCTGGTGCTGGCTCACTCCGGCAGAGTGAAGTGCTCCAATCCATTTCTCCTGGAGAGCTCAAATGGAATCACAAACTATTTCAATTAAGTTGTAGCATGGTCATGGCAGATCAGAAAAGCAGAGGTAAGTTCTGGTCCTGGTGGTGTACCCAAAGACTCTCTGGAATATCAGAACTGGAAGGTCTCTGATAACAGATCTTATTTGTCTGTGATTTATGGGGCCACAATTAAAGCACTAATACATTCAAGAACTTTTCATCAGTTTTACAACAATCTACTGTGCACCAGATAGCTTATATTACAATTCAAATTGCTGTCCAGAAACCTCAAAGTTCCAGTCACTCAGCCAAAAGGGCAAACTGCACCAGCATGAGTCCAGTAAAAATCACCCAGCTCAAGCAATGAACAAACAGTCAAGTAGAGCAAGTCACAAACAATTTCATAACCATGGAGGTGCAACTGCCACAACAAGCACTATTTAAAATCTCTGGCTGTGTAAACTAAATGAGTCAATGATAGTTTAACAAGACTGCAATTTGTTAATAACAAAGAGTGATTATCACACTGTTGGTGATTCAGACTGTATGATCAACACAGCTCTTTGGTCAGCCAACTTGGAAACTGCATTAGATACATGAACCCTGCAATATTTTCAGTGTTTCCTGCTCTGAAAAGCCAGAAATAACTGAAAGTCTTTCTGTTTTGGTACTTCTGTTAGTAAGTGACACCAAGAAATAAAGACATAGACATATAGGCTGAAGAATAACTACAAGAAAGAATAAATTTGGATTGAGCTCAAAGGACAGTTAGTGGTATAACATTAATAACTGAATCTAAACTATTATGCTAATTTCATTAAGCTTTATTCCCATATTTCCAATGTAAATCTCATTCATCATCCAGACAACATCTAGGGGGACATGTGATCTTATGTTANTACATTGGATATCATTGATCCTACGTTAGGACAGACAAAAAAAGGTGTTGAAATGATGAGAAGCTGCAATTCAATAAAAAACTTGTTTTCTGTTTTCACAGATTATTGACTACTGTTTAATGTAAACAATGAAATCTGCGGTTTCACAGTGGGTTGATTTGTAGATACAGTCTGTAAGACTACATCTGTAGTAAAACCAACATCTGTTTCAGCTCATGTAGTTTCAAACTACCTGAATATTCCTCCTCAAAGTCCTTGAAGAGAAGCAAATAAGCACAGAAATGAAGCTATTAAACTTAACATCTTTTGTAAAATTAAAAGACGAGTTTAAGGTTTTGTTTAGAACCTGTGCAGAGAACACAACTCTGCAAGCAACATCTTGGTTCCAAAGACAAATAAAAATTTATAAGCTTTAAAGCACCTGATCTGAGTTTTGCATTGTAACCCTCTTGGCGTGAGGACTGTACTATTGAGCCCATATCTGGTAAAGAGGTAGACATGACATTCCCACCAGCTCAGCTTTGCAGCACCCCCAGAGTACTGTCTATTTCAAGCCCAGTGTGCAAAGGAGACAATGACAAACTGCAGTGGCCCAAGTGAACAGCCACTACAATGAGGACGTGCAAGGTCAGCAGAGGCCAGGGCAGCTGGACTTCCATTGTCCAAAGTGGAAAGGAAGAGCTTCACTGTTGTCTTCAGCTGCCAAATGGGTGGCTGCAGTGATGGGTGAGACTGATTCTTCTCTCAGGTGCACAACAAAGGCAAAGGACAGTATTCATACCTTGCAACACGGAAAACTAAAACAACTTTTACAGTGAAGATGGCTGGGCATGACCAGAGTGCCCAGGAGGCTGTCTCAGGTCCAGTCTACCTCCTTGACATCTGATATTCATCTGGACAAGTCACTGAAACATCTCAGCTTGCTATGAAGATGGTTTTTCTTTGAGCAGACTGTTGGAGACCCAGAAACCTGTTAATCTATGACCACATGATTTAGTAAGAAATTTGGATTGTAAAATGAAATGTTATTTCAGGGTCTCAACAAACTTGAAGGGAAAAAGTGTCAAGAACTTAAAATCAGGCCTTTTTCTACAGACTTTTCCTCTCAATTACAAGAGAAGCCTCATCGAAGCATTCAAAACCCATTAACACAATTAATCTTACCTTATTTAAAAAAAAAAAAAAAAAAGGAAAAAGATTGATTGTTACTTGTCTTCTGTTTTCTTTGTAATGGTTCCATTTCTTTTTCTTTTTTCTTTTCATCTTTTTTTTAACACATAGCATGATTAAGCTTTTATTTATAATCCTTTTAATGCTGTTTCCAAGGCCTTTCCACCAAAATACAAGATATCGCAAAATATCATAATAAAATAGAAGCAGCAGTGAATGACATTGTTTGTTTTGACCCTATCTTTAACTGAACTTACATTTTCTAGCTCATGAGACCATTAATATGGGCAAAAACCATGAAAGATTATGGTGACCTCAGCTGTAATAAGGAAAGTTTTCTTAGCAGTTACATATGAACATTGTGTTCCTGATTCCTATGAGGTACTTCTGAAAATCCCCATTAAATTAACTTATTTTTCCTTCATATGAAATTAACTAATTTTTCCATCATAGGTACTTCCCTTAAAAACATTATATTTCTGCACTAGCTGTGGAAAACTGCTGTTGACACTGCTGTCAGGTTCCACTTAAACAGATGCATGTGCATAAATATTTAAATGAAACTGAGGAGATAATAGCAGATACTTTCCCACTGCTTTATATGTATTTTAGGTAATTTAATTTAAAAGCAATGCCAGATAACTACTTTTCTATATTTTACTGGATAAGAAACCAACCCCTAATAGGTAAGTACTCAAGGTCTAATCACCTTTAAAACAATCATAGCCCTCTGCTATATTAAAATGAAAGGAATTAAATAAATATAAATCTCGGTTGCTAAACAGAGAATGCAACTAGAGGCATTTATTAAAAATGAGTCAAACTGTTCTGGAATGACTAAAATTAATTTTCTAAGCAGATTTCTTGCCTGGTAGAGATAGAATAAATAGATTAGTAAAAAGTTAGTAGTAAGGCTCTCAGACTCCCCTTTAGGCACCTTAGAAGTGATACCTCAGGGGTTTTTTGATTTTTGATTTTTTAATTTGTATAGATTTTAGAAGTTATTGTTCATCTAACGTACCAGCAAAATAACCTTAGTAACCCACAGTTTACACATACCAACCCCATCCTATATCAGTCCTTCTAAATTGTGGTAGCTATTTAGTCTTCATTTCAGGGTGGAATTGCAGAAAAAGACCACAAGACCCACACCAGAAGATAAAAACATAGTCGGAAGAACCTCCAAATCCAAAATTTTGAAAAGTCACCAAGGACTCAATGTGCTGTGATGAAGAAAAAAATTATGAAAGAGGGGTCCCAAACCCCCAGACTCAATTCCCAATAGGAGGTGCAAGGGGGCGGAACAAGGCAGGACTGGAGTGGGTAATAGAATGGGATTGGATGGACATTATTATAAAATCATGTAATCAGGGTCAGAGTGTGCACGTGGATGTATGTTCCTGGGGCCTGAAGGCTCATTAAAGCTTCTGCTCTCCTTATCTCCTACTGAACTGTGCTGGTGTTATTTTTCTCCTCAGTCTTTAAGGCATCAGAAGTGCTCCACACATAATTCATGAATTATATTTTATTTCTTCCTACCCTCATAAAATGTTTTGAAAAGCCAGGCTGACTACACCTCAGTGTAATTAAAAAAAAAAAAAAAAAGAAAAGAAATAGATTAGAAATAAAAAATACCTTGCCATCTTGGGGAATGGATATGTTCATAAACTTGGCCAATTTTGCACTTTGCAGTAATTGCTTAGCAAAATCTTGTGGTTGTGATTACTGCTGAATACTTTTTAGACTCTTCTTAGATGTGACTGAGTTCAAATAGAGTATTTTGAGGAATCTAAAATTCTTTGCCAATTTTAATACAAATTCTTAAACAGTATTACTTTCTAGTCACATACCTACCTCCAATTTTTTTTCCTCAAATTTACTCTAAATTAAAAAAAAATAATTCCTCTCTTTGGCTAGGTTTTATGGAGTTTAAACCTTAAAAACAAACCATGTGAGGTCCTGAGTTTACATAAACTGAAACATGTGGTGACACCTTAACCCAATTACCTGTAAGAAACCAGCAATCATCACACACCACTAACTGTCGGGCTATAGTGCCAGTCAGAATGTGAAACAAACACATGACCTACTAAAGAAGTATTTCAAAACTACTTTCTTTTCTAATTTTAAGCCTCTGATACATTAGGATTTAATTGCAGGCATGTGACACCAGGCAAATTCATGCCCTTTGTTTAGAACTTCCCCATGACTACTCAGTATACACATACAAGATCACTGCTTGGTTTCCCTTTTTCTATGCCCTGTATTTCAGTGGGTCAGAAATTTTATCTTAAGAGGTACTGAATATGAAAAGCAATGTGTTTCACCCTATTACCACTCAGTTCTGTCTCTGCCTCATTTTAGAATTTTTATTACTCTGTCTAGTCTTTTTCTGCAGTATTTGCTTGAAGAGGGTTGATACTTCCAGCAGATTTGCCTGAATTTGTGACATTGTTCGTATGAAATTATTCATATTTCCAATGCTTATCTTGGCTGCCAAATATAACAGATGTTCCTTCTTGTAAACCTTGTACTTTCTTTGCTGCACAGACATACAGGTGTCAAACGTAATATAATAGATCTGAAAAGAACATTTGTCAGAAAAACACAGTAAAAGATAAACTATCCAAAGAGTACTTGGAAAACGTATGAGCATTTTGCCATAGATGGGAAAAAAACAGTAGCTGCTAGGGAGACTTTTTTGGTTTGTATCCTAACAGAGGAGCAGAAGAAAACCAGGACAAGACTGAGCAAATAAAAAAAAAAAAAAAGCCCAGGCACTAAAGCTAGAGAAACATGTGTAAGGGCATAAAGAAGTTTTGAAGAGCTATTAATCTGCTGAAGAAGTGAGAGCAGAATCGAAGTCCCCATTACTCAGGAAGGATGCAGAAGCAGAGGGACCTTCCACCAAGGTCAAACACAAAAAGCAAATATGCAGGAAGGTGTAACTAAGACAGATTGCTAAGGACAAGTATAAATAAGCATGCATGGTTAAAACCAGAAAGGTCAAGTCACTAAAAGAGTTACAGTTAACAAGGGACCTGAAGAAATTTGTTCTGGAAGCAGAAAGAAGACCAGTATATGTACTGGCAAGTTATTCAGCAGGAGGGAAGGTTATTGCCAAATGAGAATGAGGAAGCCAAAGTTTTTACTATCTTCTTTGCATCAATATTCACTAAAAAGAGTCAATAACATTGCCTAATACCAGGGACAAAAGGGTAATATTTCAGACTAGGGGCAAATGAAAGATCCTTCAAGAGACAATTTTTTGGACCATGTAAGTCAGACAAACTAAATTTAAAAAAAAATCAAATAAACAAAAAGCCCAAATCAAACCAAAATAATAGAAAAAACAAACCACCCCCCCAAAAAAAAAACCAAAAACAAACAACAAAAACAGACAAAAAAGCAAAAAAGCAAAAAAAACCAAAAAAAATAAACAAAAAAAAACCTAAAAATGAAAACAAAACAAAACGAAAACAAAATGAACACAAAACAAACAAAACCCCAAAACCAAACCAAAACAAACAAAACAAACAAAAAAAAAAACCTGTCCAAAGCAATCTGAGAACTGGTGAGTGGCTAACTATAAAAATTAAAATTCTTGGACCAAAACATTAAAAAAGGACACTTTATCATTACAGTTAGAATGAAGGTATTGCAGACCACCCAATTTATTTTCAGTTGCTGGATTGTTATATGTATTCCAAAGGAAGATAAAAGCAACACAAGCAACAGCCATCTACCCAAGAAAACATGAGTTGTGGGAACACATTAAAGGATATGAGGCTGGTTGGGCTTTTGAAGAGAAGCCTGAGATCTGGCACATACATCACTTCAGGTCAGAAAGGACGCTTAGGAAAGGAAGAGCTAACAGTCCTCCTTCTCTTCAGCAAATGGGAAAAACAGGAATGTGCTTTCACTGACATACAAAACACAAAGGCACACTCTTAATCCTAAAGCAGTTAAGCACTGGAATACAGAGCCTATGTGCACTGGACAATCACCAGCCTTTAGGAAGAGATTAGACAAACACCCATATATATTGGCAGAGGTAGAGAGTATTAGTATTATGAGACCCTTTCTCTCCTTATCCTCCAGTAACAGCTATCCTTGTGACTGACCTGATAGCTGCAAAGAAAAATTGCGTGATTTCATTACTGCCCTTACCTACCATCACCATTCAGTCCTTTTGTCTGTTTAAAACAACTGGGTTTTTAATGTATCCCCAATGAAAAGTTATTTTCCTAGAACATTCTCTACAATGCCAAAGTAAAACAAAAAAAAAAAAAAAATGGGAGAGTAATTTTATTCAGAAGACAAGTGAATAGTTCACAGAGAAATCTGCCTGTAGACAACATCCAGTCACAGGGAAGGAGCCACTTCCAGACTTCTGACTGCCACATGAGTCACACCTCAGCTGTGTTGGAGAGTCACTGTGATCAGTTGTTAATGGCTGCCTCTTGGAAATTAGCTAAAATCCACCTGCTGACAAGCACTGAGTGGGCAAAAGACCTGAAGCAACGGTAGGGCATAATGCTGCAGGTGAAGTGATAGACACTTCAGGATCCAGATGTAAAATCTCAGAAACAAACTATCAATATGGTTTGCATCTTTCTTGCACCTTTCAGGTGCAAGTGGCCCTTCCTGGTGCCAGTCTTAGGACAAGGATCTGCAGATCCCTTCTGTAAAATGGGCTTAGGTAAGAAATCATTCTCTTGAAAAATTATCAGATTTAAATAATATTTCAGGGGTTTACTATGATTCTAGAAGAGGAAATTACTTCCTGATATCTCGGATGTACAGTATCTGATGCCTGCTTTAAAAAAAAACATTTTTTTCATAACATACTATGTTGTCTAGCAGAAAATTTTTGCAATAAACTTTCTTATCTGCCTATCTGTCTTCAGTTATTATTTTTGGTGAAAATTGTAGCCAACATGACTAAATCATTTCCAGGAATAAGACAAGGGAAAATAAATTATTTTCCTCATAAAAATCCTGGAAGTGATTATTTTTATCGTATCTTTACTTTTGTAAGATACAAATTTCAATTGATACCAGCCACTGACAGTGATAGAAGCAAAAGTCAGAAGTGACTTGATGGCATTTTTCTATTGCTCCAAACTGCTTTCATAGAAGGCAGTGTTGAAATATGCCTCTAAGTAACTGAGGAAAATAAAAAAAATGATGTGGTTTTAGGTCAGACTAGAGTCCTTCAGTGATGCCACACTGTTTCAAGTGGTCCTTGGGGTCAGGTGAATACATAGAGATATGCGAACATCAAGCAGTTGAAGCTGCTCTTGGCCCTACCCCTTGTCTGGTGCTTCTGAGAGATGGAGCTGTGCCTGAGGATACCTGAGCTCCTCACAAATCACACTACACTTCAACATGATCAGTGGGAGGGAGCTGAATCCACAGTCAGAAGAGATCATAGCTCTTACCGCTGGTGTAGACCAGAAGGAAATGTAGTTGATCAGTCCCATAGAGTATGTGGGGAAAATCATCTATGATTATTGTCACCAGCCTGGCTGTGGATTGTTGAGGTGAAGCCTGAAGGAGTGAACACCTTTTCACACAGCAGCACAGCAGGTTCTAGTCTGTACCTCAGGAATTCTGGCTGCTACTGTGGCCTTTCAGCTGTTATCAGCAGTAAGGACCCAGAAAGGCTTCTCCTACCTAAGTCATGTACAGGGCTCATCAGCTGCTTTTGAAGAGTTGCTCTGGAAATGCCTCTCAGAGTAGGGCCCTGGCTTGCACATCCAGTCAGGAGGTGTTTGTTTTTTATATCTAATAAAGAATAATTAGACTTTTTTTTTTTCCTGCAGGAGAGACTAAAAAAATTAAGAAACCTAAATTGGAGTAGATCTAATTTCCCACTTCAGAGGGATCTTTCAGTGTTATAACAGAAGACAGCAATTCAATTGCAATTATCAGGGATTTTTTTTCCCTGAAAAGAAAATATTCTAAAAAATACTTTTTTATTAGAAGTATGTAATTACCACTGATATTCCGCGAGACAATCTCTTTCTTTTGAGGTTTCTTGGGCTACGTGTCATATCTAGATGTCATCATACATCGATCCATTTACAAAAATGTCTTGGATAAGAGGTACTCAGATGTGTGACCATTGTCACATTGTCTCAGAACTGTGAAATAGAAAAAGAACGTTGACTAACATTTCAGGCAGAAGATATAACCAAGACAATTATCTGGAGTTACCAGGCATCTCTTTTCTTATTCCCAGTTCATATTGACTACATGCCATCTATTTTTGTCCACTTGGAAAATGCAATGAAGGACATGAAGCTGCAACCCCAGTCTTCCACAGAGAATGACAGAGAACAGTTCTCTCAACATTTCCACTTCACTGTGCAGCCTGGGACAGGATGTACTTGTTCTCTTCCACTAGCCCACAGGGTTTATTTCCACGGCATACCATCTTTGAGTGATATAGGTACATAAGATTTTTATTTTTTTTAAAGGCAGATAATTCAAGATTTTATCTTTTGTCAATCTACAGATAAAGAGAAAATTCTGCTATATTTTCCTTGATGCTTACATGTATCCTCTTCTTTGTGTCTCTTCATTCTGAAAAATGGTAAAATGATAATAGAGTATTTGTATAGATGAACCTGTCCAGATGAAACAAGAACCAGCCAGAAATATCACTGCTTATCATCAAGAGCACAAAACTAGGAAGAGACTCTCCTCTGAACATGAAGTATTCTTTGTTTCATCTAAATTTTACCCTGCTACAGAAGTTATTCCCTCAGGTTTAGAACAGCTGTAGTTCCCTGAAAAAAAGCAGTGCTGTGTACTTACAGAGAAAAAGCTTTGTCGGTGAAACTAGGAATAAAATGTGGGACTGGAGGTTAGGAGAGACACCTCACTGTCATCTGGTTCAGTGCAATGTGTTCCTGATTCTCATGAATTGTTCCTGATGTTTCCAGACTGTATTGGTTTATTTGCTTTATCACAATATTCTTCAAAATGACAATTAGATGCACATTTTGAAATGCATTACTACATTTTAGCAAATATTTCATATATATATATATTATAGTGCGTTGGCTACATCAACTTTTCTTTCCTCTGCTGATGAGGATGAAAAGTTTGAATCTAGACACAAAATGAACAAAATATGCTAATTTCTAGCTCTATTCTCCATACAATTCTACTATGATATGCACTAATACATTGAGTCATGTACTGAAGTTAATAATGAGAATGTAACTTTTAGTGATTATGATGGAAAGAAAGTAGGCATGTCCTCTGAAGCAAAAAATATTTATTTTGGATTGTTATACCCTTGTGATATTACCAGTGGTTTTGTTTCTTATTTGTAACTCATATTTTTAAGTCACTCTTCTGCACTCTTTTCCTTGGCCTCAGTGAATTGCAATCTAGATTGTTCATGAAAAAAATTCCTGTTCATTTCTTCCCACCTTTCCCAAGGTTACCCTACACTTTTGAAGAAATTTACTATGTTCATTGAAAATTTTTTGCTTAAATCAAGTGGTTTTTCCTTAGCAGCCTCCACCAGCTTGCTCAGTAAATCTCTTTCTACATTAAAAATACAATATTAAATATAAGGCTAGAGTTTTTATCTACTTAAAAATCCAGCCTCTTAAGCCCTTGTTGTTCAGGTGGGTAAACAGCGAGCAAAAAGAACAAGTCCACTTCTCTTTTCTCATCTTGTTTCCATTCATGAGTCACATTATGCACTGTTCCAAGAATAGTGTTGGTTCAAGATAAACTTCATTTGCAATTATTATGTATTACTGAGGGAATCAAGTAAACACCAAATCACCAATACAAACCACGTTCAAATAACATGTCCTTCTCACATAATTTAGAAAGTTGTGAGTACAGTCTGGTTGGAAAAAGAACTTAAGGACTGTAATTTTTAAGATCCAGCTTGAAACTTTACTTTGCAAAACTCTAGACAGAGTATCAAAAACACTTTTAGCAAGTAGCTTTCAATTTGTTTAGTTTGATTTTAAGTAACCAGTTTAGCTCTAGCTACTAGGAACTGGCATACATTCTGTCACAGGACCTAGTGAGTCTAAAAACATATGTCTTTAATGGAGTTTTTGGCAAGCATGGCACAGATGTTAATTAAGGAGGTTGATATGAATAAAACTAAGAGTTCATTTCATGCTTAACAAAGAGAAATCAATGCTTAGGATTAAAAATAATCCAATTTACATGCAATAAATGTATTTATGGAGATATATCAGCTAATAGGTGTATTATATTCATTATATCTATGTTAATAAATCATGAACTAAAAGGACGGTGACTGACAGCTATACAGAACTCTCAGCAGGGGATACCTTTATAAAAGACAAAAGAAATAAATCTGAAGCTGTCAATCCTGCAGTCTGAAAACCTGATTTCAAGAGTGTGGGATTTCTAAGTCTTGTGCATATTACAGTTTTAGAATAAAATTGCAAACTTTCTATATCTTTCAAATAAAATATATTAGTCTGAATTTTAGCAGCTGTTTGGCTGCTAGTACAAGTTTCTTCTTTCAACTACAAATCAAAAGGTGCATCATAAAAGCTTTGAATTCAAAACTTTGAAATATTGGAAGTTCCTGATTTAAAGGATTGTTTGTAATGTTTCTTCTGTGGAAGAAGATGAGATATTTTGTTAGATAAAGACATGACTGGGAATTAACAAACTGGACAGCACATAGCCGACCTTCCACAGATGCAAATTATTTCAATACACTATGCTGACCCAAAGCTAACGTCCACAATAACTGATAGTCAGCTGTGGATGTCCTAAAGTGAATAATTTTAGTACAACACTTTATTAATTCAATTATTTGTCTTGTAGGAACCACTTGAGAGGAACAAACTACATGCAGAGCTCTTGGAGAGAAATAGAAGACATGGCAAAAGAACATGACATTAATGTGTTTAAGGGCTCCCATTAATGTTTCATGCTCTACCTCACCCCCTGCTTTCAAACCCAGGTGAGATTGCAGCAGGGTTCAACCTGGAGGAGTTCTGTACACATCATCCTGTACAAAGACACTGGTCTGCTCACATGGACTCCGTGGGGCAACAGGGAAAGCCTGACAAATGCAGATACAGCAATATGTTTCTAGAAGGAACACTGAGTTTATTTGGCTGTTCTCTGAGGTTAACTGATATTATTGTAAAGCCCTAAAACAATACAGTAGAAGTAGATAGGAGTTTGTCCTCCACATCAGCTGAAGTAAAACAACCTTACTTTCTTTTTAAGATGGTGTCCTGGTTATAGTAGCCAGGATCAGTTTGTCACTGTGTGGGTGTGTATTCTAAACCCTCTATGTCATTTTTATCTTGAACTGCTCACAATGGGCCATTTGCAGCAGCTGCACCAACCCCTCAGGCTTCAAGATGGGTGTTTAGGGACTTCTGTGGGATAAGGAAGTTTTCCTGCCTCCACACCCACCTGAAGGGTCATGTCTGTAAATGGGCCATAAGGGATACCAAAAATATGCCATAATTTACGTCACAGGGTAAATCACCCATTGTGAAACTCTCCATGCTGGAGAAGGGACTGGGCATTTCCATCTGAGCCCAAGCAGAGATAAGCTTGGAGTTTTGGCACTGGGAGCTCTCTTCAGATCCAGAACCAGAGCCTCGACCAGACTGAGACTGCCACGGGACTGCAATCATCATTTTCACCAGCAGGTTTCTTCCTTTCTTCTTACTTTGAACTCAGGGGGGCCACATGGTGTTCCACTCAGGGGTTGGTCAGCTGCATTCTGCTCTAGCCCAACTGTGCTGGGCTGTACATCTGTTTTTGTGGCACAAACGTTTTCCTTCTGTATTGGTGTCTTTTGTGATCTTTCATTAAATTGTTATTCTGACTTCCAGTCCTATTCTGAGTTGGATTGATTTCTGCTGCCGGTTTAACTCTAAACCAGCACTGATGGTGTATCTCCTGGCTAAATTGTCACTGTTTTTTGAGGTTGAATTTTTATTCCTCTGTGGGATTTTAGCCAGAATAAAACATGTGAGGATGTTTATCTCTCACAAATGTTTATTTCAGTTAGTGTAAAAAAAATATTAATAATTGAAATTGCACTAAAATGTAAGAAAATTCACAATGATGCCTTAAATAGAACAGTAAAGTCATTAAGATTCCTTGTTATGTCTATAAAACGTGGGAAAGTGAAGACTCACTCACAGAACAGAGCCTGAAAAATTTTAAGGAAGACTTCCATAAAGCACAAGAGCTGGCAGTGCCCAAGAGCAAGAAATGGGGCAAGGAAGGCAAGAAACAAAGTAGGGAACTGCTGATCAGACTAAAGAGAAAGAGGTAAATGCACACACAGTGGAAGTTAAGATAGATGATCCAGTGAGAGTGTAGAGATGAAGTTTAGTTGTGCAGGCATGAGGTGAGGAAGGCCAAGGTGAAGTCAGAGCTGAACCTGACAAATGACATAAATAATAACAGAAAGGTCTTCTACAGGTATGTGAACCAGAAAAGGAAGGTCAAATAAAATGTACCCCCTCTAATAAAAAGTGCTGAAAAACCAATAAAAATAAATAAGGAGAAGGCTGAAGTACTCAGTAAATTTTTTGCCTAAGTCTTCAATGGCAACCTCTCTTCCCACACCTCTCAAGTGTTTGGAAAGCAGGATGGAAACGGGAGGACCAAAGTCCCTCCCACTCTAACTGAAAATCAGGTTCATGATCACCCAGGGGACCTGAATGTACATACATTTATTGGACCCAAATAGATACATCCCACAGTCCTTAGGCAATTGGTTGAAGGAGTTGTCAAGACGGTCTCCATGATATTTGCAAAGTCATGGCAGTCAGGTGAAGTCTTAGATGACTGGAAAAGGGAAAACAACATACAATCTTAAAAAGGATGGAAACGAGGACCTTGGGAACTACTAACCCTTCAGTCTCACCTCCAAGCCTGGAAAGATCATGGAACATGTCTTCCTACAAGTTATGCTAAATCACATAGAGATCAGGGAAGTGATTAGAGACAGTAAGCACAGCTTCACCAAAGGCAAGTTCTGCCTGACCAACACTAGTGGCCTTCCATGAAGGAGTGACTACATCAGTGGTCAAGCAAAGGGCTACAGATATAATTTATCTGACATGGTTCCCCACAACATCCTTTTCTCTAAATCAGAGACATATGGTTTCAATGAGCGGGCTGTTAGATGGACAAGGAGGTAGTTGGATGTTGCATCCAGAAGGTAGTGGCCAATGGCTTAGAGTCCCAACAGACATCAGTGACAAGAGGTGCCCCAGAGGGCTCTGCACTGGGACTGGTGTTATTTAATATCTCCACTGATGACACAGAGAAAGGATTGAATGAGTCATCTGAAAATGTCCTGATGACATCAAGATGAATGATGCAGTTGGCATGCCTGAAGGAAGTAATGCCATCCAGAGGGACCTGGACAAGTTTGACAAATCAGCCCATGAGAATCTTGGTTTAAGAAGACCAAGTGCAAGGTGCAGAATATGGACCGGAACACTGCTTTGGGAATGCTGGTGGATGAGAGGCGGAACACAAGCCTGCAGTTTGCAATTCCAAACCAGAGAGCCAAATGTATCTTGGGCAGAGTGGTAGCAGGTGGAGGGAGGGGATTTTGCCCCTCTGCTGTGGTAAGACCTCACCTGGAACACTGCATCCAGTTCTGTGGTTCCCAGCACAGAAAGGATATGGGCTTGTTGGAGCCAGTCCAGGGAAGGGTCACCAAGCTGACTAGAGGGATGGAGTATCTCTCCTATGAGAAAAGACTGAGAGAATTGGAAGCCTGGAAAAAAGAAGGCTTCAGGGTGACATAACTATGGCCATCCAGGAGCTGAAGTGAATCTGCAAGAAAGATGTAGAGAGACCTTTTACAAAGGCATGTAGTGACCAAAAAAGGGGAAATGTCTTCAAACTGAAAGAAAGTAGGTTTAGATTAGATATTGAGAGGAAGTTCTTTGCTGGGAGTGTGGTGAAGCATGGGTCAGGCTATCCAGGGAAATTCTGGATGGCCTATCCCTGGAATTGTTCAAGGCCAGGCTAAATGGAGTTCTGAGCAAGCTTGTCTAATGAAAGGGGTCCCTGTCCATGGCAAACAATTTTGTGGTTCTATGACCCCACAGACAGCTGAAACAGATATAAATGGAGAGCTCCTTTTTATTATACTAACTTCTGGGACTGATGAAATTCACTTGTGAGAGTCTTGGTATAATTTCTCTAGAGTGGAAACAGGATATAAGCAGTACATTTAAAGGTCTCGAAGTTCACTGTGATGAAATAGTTAGACATGGATATTCACATACTGTGGAAATATGTGTGTTATATGTCAATTCATGATGAAGCTAGTTCCGCAAGATACTCCTGCAAGTCAGTTGTTGCTCTTTTAATTTCTTTGTCTTGTAAAAACAGCATCGATCTTAACACCCATTATGCCAGCAACTGCACAATGACTAAGAAAGCAAATCTGGTTCACTTTCCAGGGTCTTTCAGCAGGGTAAGATAAATAGCTTGAAATAGTTGGACTGCTTAGATTAGAAAAGGAAAAAGGAGAAATCCTTTCAATTGTTCTTCATGCCTATTGGGTGGAGGAAAAGAATTCAGTTTCACTTGTTCTGTAAAACTATGCTGCTGTCAAGAATTTCTTTCTTTTTTTTTTTTAACAATAAGAGTCTAGTAGTGGGGGGAAAGCTACCTATGGTTGTTGGTGAAAGTCTTTCTCTGGAAGGTTTTAAGACAGACATTCTTATAGCTGATCTCAATAAAGGCTGTCCTCTTCCATGCAAGAGGAGTTCTACAGTGGATCTTTTGAGATCTCTCTCAGCCGTGCATGACCAAGATGCTTGGGAAACAATGTCTAGATAAATTGGGCAGCTTCACAGAAAGGATGTTTGTTGAAAGTATTTGTGCAGTGATTCACCATTGCACAAGGTAAGCCTTTGAATAGTTATTTACTTTTGTTCTATTTGCCATTCAGGTTATTTTATTACTGAAGAACTGGTACAAACTCATAGGTTTCAGCAGCATGACATTTTCTATCAGATAATTTTTTTTTGTGCTGCCTTTGAAAAGCAATTTAATTATTTGCAAAATAATTTCTGTAATCTACAGGTAAAAGATCATAGACCAGAGAAGTTCCTTTTTTTGTCCCATGATGTTTCATTCAGGATAACCCAGGTTATTTGTTACAAAAAGTTGGTTGTACTTCAAGAAGAAGATTATACTCACCTGAGAAAATATTTTTTCAAGCAGTAGTAATGTCATAAAACCCCTTAAAGAATTAGGTCCACACTAGACTGTGAGATAACTGAGAGTTGCCAGGGCACACACTGATGGAAAAAAGAAAATAAAGGAACAAAAAAATGTTTGTTTCTGTATTCAAGTGAGTACAGGAGAGAATGCACACATGTGTATACTACATTTGGAGGTGGAAAAGTTGTTCTTGTTGGCTAGACTTCGCGAATGAAGATTTTGGGATAAGCCTGCGCAATGGATTTTTTAGGTGAGGCACAGTGTGCGCGGAACTGGCCTCACCCCCTTTACTCCTGAGGTTCATTTGCCACGGCTGAGCACGCTCGGATGGTGACAGCGAGTTCCTTGGGATCCGAACCGGGGTTCTCAGGGGAGGGGCCGGCTCCAGATGCGGTGACTTACACCATTCGGCCAACGCCCGTCGCAGGTGGAAAAGTACATACATATAAATATATATACAAATATATATATGTATATATACACACACATACATTTCCAGTTAAATTTGGCTGTATTTCATTCTATTACACACCTACACAGCATTAATTTTTTTCAAGGTCTGTCTGATTTATTTAACTGAGAAACAAAAATTAGCAGATTTTGGCAAGCAAATTGAACATTCAAAATAGCATTCTAGTAAGTATTTGTATCAGTTTAAAATTTATATCCTTAAAGTAATCTTACCAAGAAAAGAAATTGGAGATCATGGAAATTAACATTAAAGGCTTATAAAATTATCTTATATGAATACATCATCGTATTTATCTTATCCTCATATTTTTTGTCCAACTCTTTCCTTTGTTGTAGCAGTATTTTTTCTCATCTGACTTTTTGTTGTACTGTGAAACTTGATTCCTAGTCAGGAATGAAGCTGCTGATAACTACCACATTTATTTCTTTTCTCAGTGTTGTTATCTAAAACCTCTTTATGTCTAACTCTTTATAACAGGAAAGTCTAGAAAATAACAATCTCTTAAATAAATTCAACACTAGAATTCTGGGACTGGTTAGAGTCAATTCAGCAAGCACAACAACTTATTCTATCTTTTCCACTGTGTTTGATTGAAGACTATTTATGAGGTTTTAAAGACTATTTCAACAATATAATATACTTCATATACATGTAAAGTATATAGTCATTAAGGGTACAAATGGCACAACATCTTCATGATGTGTCTGGCCACAGAATTTTGCAAGCATAGTGGTCAAACAATGGTATAAGTCTTAGCAATGACAGCAACAGAAAGTAACAGTGAGAGCTATGCAGTGAAAAGAAGTAATATCAAATGAGTATATTTGCTCTCACTGAAGATTGGTATTTTAAACCTAATTAAATCTAAATATGCTGCAGCTTACAGTAACCTCAGTGTCTGAAGTACATGATTGAGGGAGAAAACGCTCTCGAAGTTCACCTGCAATAGTGTCAAAATACCTAAAGCAAATTAAAGACAATGGACCTAATCCCACACTACTTTAAAGTTGATGAGAAGTCTTTCAAAGTATTTTATCTTGAACTTAGTGAATTTGGGCTAGAGGGAAGAAGCTGAGTTGAGTTTTGCATGGATGGTTCTCCTACTGGATATGATTTACAGCTTTGGTTCATTACTACCTGTTTTTTTAACTGATATTCAAAGCAGTGGATTAAATTAAAAGAAAAAACAAACAAACAAACAAACAAACAAAAAACCTAGATGTTTTAGAAAAGAAATTCAAGCTTAGCTCACTGCTATGTTTCAAAAGAAACCAAACAGAGGACAGCTGCCTAGGTATTGGAAATATAGACAGTGAAACTGGAAAAAGAAAAGTGCTTCAGAGAGCATTTATAAAAAGCATGAGAAAAAAAGCACTATAAATGTTCTAAGCATTGTTCCAGTTGCAACATCAGCTCAGGGCTGGGGGGAGAAGGAAATGGTCCCTGCAGGATGTTAATCAACCACAGAAAAATGTGAGATTTGCTCAGAGCAAATTAAAACCAGATCTATTGATTATGAGGGGACAATATTCAGACTTCTACTCTGCTGAAAAGAAAATCAGTGAGTTGTTCTGTTTCTCACGGTATGCACAATAGGATTCAAATCAGGGCCAGTGAGATGAGCCAGCTCAGTGAGATGCTCAGATCACTCCAAACTCTAATAATGCAGATAGAAATTAAGTGGAGATGTGTTTCTGCATGTTCGATTCATCTAGAAACATTCATCTGCATGCCATACCATGTTAGGCACATGAATTACTTCTCAACAAGGATGTAAAAAGTAGGGACAATCCACTGCCCCAGCTGCTTGGTCAGAAACACTGAAACACAGATGCTAATGATGCCTGAATAGAGTCTTTGTCATCTTGGTCAGTTGTTTTCATTTACACACCATAACCACAAGATCAGCCTTACCCCAGTGTTACAGACAACTGTCAGGAGCACAGATTCCATGCTCTCCTCAGCCTTCTCACCATGGTGGGCACATTTACAATTCAGCAATTAGTCTTAAAACAAAATCCAGTCCTTTTCTGAACATACCCAGTGATCCTCATCACAGTCAAATGGGTGAAGACTGATTTAGGGAGTTTATAGATAGATGGGGAGCAGACAAGCTGGGGAATACCGGAATGCATGGTTCTGATGCTACATGGACTATCTGTTATTTTTTTCCCCACAGAGGGAGCACAGAGGCAGGAAGGGCTGTGACAACCTCAGGACCATATCATGCATAGGCAAGAACTGTCTGTGACCCAGGTGAAACTGATACTTTCTCCCTTAGGAACCCTCTGGCACCAAGCTCATCAGTCTGGGCTTGGCCATGATGGAAAAGAGAATTAGACCCATTTGTTTGGCTCTAGACTATAACAGAATAAATAGCTGCTCAGACTTGGAGCTGAAGTGCAGATGTGTCTCAGCGAGTTTGTTATACAAATCTATTTCTCTTGCCTTATTTTGAATACAAAGCAAAACCTCCAGAAAGAAAAAATAAAGATTATTAGGAAATTAAAAAAAAAAACCAAAAACCCACAAACAAAGAACAAACCAAACAAACACAAAAACACAAAAAATCCAAACTAAAGTAAACGTAAAACAAAACCCAAACAAAAACAAACAAGCAAACAAAAAAATCAAACAAACCAAAAAAAACTACCAAAAACTATCTGTGACCTTCATGGCACACAGATTGGTTCCCTGAAAACCAAACAGCTTTATGAGCTGCAGCAGCACAGTTGACACTTGATACCCTACAGCTTTGTGTCCCAGGTTTGCTTGGTAATGTCCTGACTCCAGTTCCTCCACATAGCCTGTATTTATAGCAATTTTGCTTCCTGGTGCAAGACACAGTCCGTAACCTGGTGATGCTGGAGTCAAGCAGGACACACAGTCATCACAGCTGGACAGCTCTGTGGGCTGCACAAGGCTGGGTATCTGGGGTTTTAAATCCCAGTGGCTAAATAGTCAAGGGAAGTGTAAACAACAGCAGAACTAACACAAGTGAACTGAATTCCCTTAGAAAATGGATACACTCTCATGAGCTGCTGCTATCTATCTTCACCTGAAGCATGTCTCCCTCTTACACCAACAATGAGTGACAGTGTTTCAACTGCCCCTAAGGATTTTAACTCAGAAGTCTCGTGAATAGCCATAGCTGTGATACACAATTTTGCATGGCAGTGTTTTTTATTGAGAAACACACTTGTCTTTAACCTATATCAGTATGGAAGACTTAGGGGTACTGATCACTGGCATTCAAATAATTATTTTATTCAAAACAATTCAAAATGCAAAATATTACAGATGCTTTCATATTGCTTCTTTCATGAAGAATAATATAATGCTTGCCCATATCGATCAGAACATGATAATGAAATACTCCAGAGAAAGTTAGGATGGTTATGGGAACAAGAGAAACTTTTGTTGTAAATCCCTGGTTTAAATTTGTCTTAGTGCTTGTTTATGCTGAACCACTACTGTCCAGTCAGTGAAATGACACAGTATGTCTGGGACCATTTAAGAAAAAAACTAGGGTAAAAGGTCTGATATTTTCTTTCTAAAATATGTAAATATGAACTTGGTAGTTTTAAACTATCCCTGACATCCCTAAAGGACATGCTGAAGATGTCAAAAGCAATGTCAAAGATTAAATGTACATTAATTGACCATGTCCCTCATACAAAAGAAAAATGTGTTCTGCTGCTTTTCTATGTCCATTCTGTGAAGAGGATTTCTCAATGTAGTGAGAAAAAAACACCTCATGGTTATATATCTGAGAGATTGTATTCTTCAGAAGCATTTGTGAGCTAGAAGAGTCAGTAAGGAGATGAGTTAGACAGTCACTGAGGATGCTCTGGCAATTAATATCCCTTAAGTAGAGACTGACAGAATTACTGACAAGGAAATTATCTGTACCATGGAAAGAGGGAGAAAATTTATTGCACAACTTCCCATCATCTTTTTGTATGTGGTCTCTTTTGGCCTCTTTTCTCCCTGCTGCCTCGCCTTTCTTTTCCTCCAGTTAAACCAGTCAGTTTGTTTAGTTGTACCTTGCACACCCCAAGTCGTTCATGTTTCTGTCCTTCGTAATGCTGTCAGCACATCTAGAACTTCATCACCCATGACAGCTAAAATTCAGCTGAGGCCTTAGCCACACTGAATAGAGCACACATCCAGTTCATGCTTTGGTCTATGCAACCCACTCCGGTACTCGTCTGTTATAGTTTCAGAATCTAGTGGAATTTTTCTTTTCCCCACCACCAGAATGAGGGGCGAATAGGCGGGCGTTACCTGCACTGGTGGATCGCTGGGTGTGGGGGAAGTGGACACTGGGGTTTTGGAGTGAGCAGGAGAGAGACAGCTCGGGAAGAAACCGCTGCCTGGGAGTTTGGTTTCTTTCTTTTTTTTTCATTCCGTTTTTTTTCCCCATTTTCTGGATTTGGATTTTTTTTTTTTTTCCCTGTGCCTGAGAGAGAGATCGCTAGCCGGGGCCTTTGCATCGGGTTTCCTGAGACCGTGGAGCTGCGGCCAGCCCGGTCGGGAGAGGCCTTTCCACAAGCCGAGGNNNTTTGGCTCAGGGGTTTTCTTTTTACTCGTTTAGTTCTGGTTGGTCTTGTTTATCTTGAATACATATAAAGATATATATATATATTATAGCTAGGAACTGTTATCCTTCAATTTATCATATTTTAATTAAAATTTGTTTTGAAATTAAAGGAGATTTGTCTCTCTGTTTTAGTTATAAATTTTTCTAAGTTCTCTAGACTTAGACATCGTCCTTTCACATTATATCAATATTCCTATTTAGCTCCAGATCTACCACAATGCAGTATCAATTACAGGCTTCATCTTTTCTTTGCGCAATTGATTGCTCAAACCTAAGTCTTGTTTTGTAGATTTGGATCCTGATTTTTATGACAATACATCCATTTTTAATGTTTAGGTCCTAACCATGTCATCTAACTACTCCTAACAGTTCTTCAGAAGACTGTGAGAAAACCTTTTCTGCCACAGAATAAATTAAAAAACAGATAAGAAAAAGAAATAAAAAAATTGTTCTAAGTCAAATCTTGGAAGTAAAATTTGTTACCACTGCAATTCAAAACATAGTGAGCTTTATCTGTCACAGATTTACATGGCATAGAAGAGAAAGCAAGAGATAAACAGATCGAGAGTAGCCCAGCCAAGAAGGACTTGGGATTGTTAGTGGATGAGATGCCAGACATGAGTCCGCAATGTGCACTGGAAACCCAGAAAGTCAAATGTGTCCTGCCTTCAAAGCAGCATGGCCAAGAGGTTCAGGAGGTGATTCTGTCCCTCTGCTCTGCTCTAGTGAGACCTCACCTGGAGCACTACACCCAGTTCCAGGGTCCCCAATACAGGAAGGCAATGGACCTGTTGGAGCAAGTTCAGGGAAGGATCGCCAAATTGATTGAAAGGGTGGAGTATCCCTCCTGTGAGGAAAGACTGAGAAAATTGTGATTGCATAGTCTGGAGAAGAGAAGGCTTAGGGATCACCTAATTGTGGCCATCCAGTACCTGAAGGGAGCCTTCAAGAAAGGTGGAAAGATACTTTTTACAAGGGCATACAGTTACAAAACAAGACTGAATGGCTTCAAACTGAGAGTAGGATTAGATTAAGAAGAAATTCTTTATTCAGAGGGTAGTGAGACACTGTAATAGGCTGTCCAGAGAAAACGTAGATGCCCCATCCCTGAGGGTACTCAAGGCCAGGTTAGATGGGACTTTGAGCAGCCTGGTCTAGTGAAAGGTGTCCCTGTACATGGCAGGTGGGGTTAGAATTAAGTGATTTTTAAGGTTCCTTCCAACCCAAGCCATTCTATATGATTCTATTATTTTATGATTCTATGGAGTGCAATTTGGATGTCTAGGAACAACATTGTCTATAAGGAAAATTAAACACAAAAACACACTAGTTTCTTGATGATAAAGGGAGATTTAGGAGAAAATACTATAAGTAGAACAAGTATTTTCTAAATCAAGCTTGGTGTACTTGTTCCAGAATGTTTGTTGAATAAGGCAGCTGCGTAAATCATGGTTACTCAGTTCATAGTCTGGCACTGTTTTCTAAACCAATACAGAGAAATATGTTCTTACCCTCTGACACTTGCTGCTTGGCCAAGTGGCAAGTGAAAAATCACAATCTCCATGTCTGTCAAGCAGAAATCTATATTGGACTTTGGAAGAAACAGGCTGTTTCCAGTTGTCCAGTACTAGACATAGCAACAGAGACACCTGATTTCTTCCTCTGCCTGATTTCAAGTGACTCAGCTAAATCTATTTTAGAAGCATTCTGATTTGAAGAAACTTAATAATAGGTCTCTATCATGCCACTACTGAATGCAGTTTTTAAACTACTGAGTTGCTGTGAAAATATAGCAGTCATTGTGGATGTTTAGCTGGTTTGAAAGTTAGAAAGGAGTTAACTGAATCCAGCAACTCAAACACTCAATAGAGTGAGATACTTACTGCAAATCACACAGGAGGATACAAACTTTTGTACTTCAAAAATATTGATATATCCTTAAAATAAAAGTAATGGACAAGTTCTGACAATATCATCAACCACTCCCATAGTTTACTCAATGTAACTCAGTTACTCAATATAATCATATCCAAGGTCAAAGTGGGAATTTGTTCTTCAAAAATGTGTTCTTCAAATTTCCTTTGGGAATACAGAAGTAGCAGTTGTGAAAAAAAAAAAAAAAACAAGGAAACTGGGGAGATTCTTTTCTGGCAAACATCACTAATATTTTGTATGTAGGATCCTATTAAGGTTCTGTATTTCATAGAACCTGTGTGACTCTCCTAAGCTTGACAGCTTCTTACTGCAAAGAACAGACACTGAGTATCAGCTGAGAAAAGTAAGCACTCTTGTACCCATAGGGTTCCATCCTGAAAACTTTTGTCTTTAACTGTTAGGCTGTGGTGTCTAGCAGGCAATTATTTCCATTTTCCCTAAGTTATTTTGGCACATGCTCTTTGCCCTTCAGTTCATAAAATGATACAAGTGGTGGACATGCTCTGATTTTCCAAATGTTTCGCTCCATTTCCACATGATTGTGACAGAATTTACTCCATATGCAAAATACTAGGAGACACCACAAACAAAGTTATACATCAAAGTGAAAAGACAAACCATACCTTTATAATTAGTATATTAATTATGTCTGAGCTTCTCTATAACCAGTCACCAGCTATGTGGCACTTGCTCTGGAGTCAACAGACCCACAAAAAAACAGACATGTCGCATGGAGCCTTCTGTTTTTAAAATGACCCTGAAACTACATCTCCTGTCTGAAAAGACTAGTGTTAAATTCAATTTTTCCCTTTCCGCTTCTGCAGATATCTTGATTCAGGATTTTCCACCAGTAGAATGCATATTAAGTTTAATACCTCATGAACATGCAGTGTTGTCTTCCTCTCTTTCACCTCAGTATTTTTCTATTCATCATTTTGTGTAAGAGCTGGCCACTCTTGTTGGATTCTGGTCATTCAAAATGAGGTGTACCTTTGCTGGTGCTGGCTCAGTGTCACTGGAGAGACCCATGATATGGTCTCTGCAGCTGCTGAAGCTCCCCCTACAGTCAAAGGAGAGATGATATCTCCTGTGTACCATTAGAGTGTCCCCGAAGAAATGTTTTGGTTTAGGAGAAAATCACTACTCTGCAGAAACCTCCTCTGCCTCCGTTGCAGTACAACCTTTACAAGTTGAGTAAAAAGTAAGATGAACTCTGCATAGGTATCCATGGAATTAACCCTATGCATAGGCTTTATAGTGTTAGGATAATTTAAAAAAATGTGTAGGATTGAAATCATGATAACTTTTAACACTGAACAGATAAATCTACTTCATAGTATTAATAATTCATACATATGTAACATGTAACCTGTGAATATGTATTTATGTATTCCTCCTACTCACCAAGCAGTGTATTCCATCATTATGTATGAGAACACATGTAAATTTTCATGGAATGGTTTGCAGGAAAATATGAGGTATAATCAAGTTATGTTATTATTATTTGTGTAAAAAAAATATCTGCTGCTATTTTGAAGTGAGGGATAAATTTCAGATCTTTGTTCAAAATTTATTTCCATCCTCTTCCACCAAAAATTCACAGAGGTGATAATTCTGTCTGGGCCCTGATTATGTGCATATATTGGATGGAAAGGACTGATGTATCTGCTTGTATAAGAAAGAAACAGGAGTCTGCTTGAAAAGTATATTTTCATGAGGAAGAACACAGAACCATAAAAAGCTGAGTGCCTCGATAAGTTGATTTTTACAAAGGCTCCATCCATCATAATGCATTTTGAAAAAATTATAGAATTCATTTTGGTTGTTGAAGTTGGAGAAGCTTCTTGTTCAACATACATACATAGTTGTTCTGATGAGTACCAATCAACAAGATTATTTTTCACTTCTCTTCAGTAGTCTGCAAATTAGTAATTGTTATAAAGGATAAAGGACACAAGAAAAGAAATGCTAACATAAAGATGTTTCTCCCATGCACCATTGACTAAATTCTAACCACAACAGACACAGTCTGCAGTTACAACTGATTTATGTAGATGTTTCTGATGGTTTTTACAAGATCAAAAATTTTTCAGATACCAATATAAAATAAAGGTGTTCAGAGTATGGTGTTAGGATAATGATAAGGAATTGAGATAACAATGTTTTTCTACTTGCAAACATGAAATCAAGGTAACCTATAGATAACAGAATTTACTAAATTTTTTCAGTATACCTTCAGGATATTATTCTTCATGCTGAACAGCATATACACTAACTTTTTTACATAGTACCTTGTCACCTGGAGCTGTGTTCTCATGCTTTGGATTTTTGTTCTTCTGCCCTCCTATGGATTTATTTACAGAAAACAGATCTGTAAGGACAAAGCAAGGCAAAACTTAAAATATCCTTTGTTTACTAGTGCCTAAAAATAATAATGGAGTTAGTCATAGAGCTATTTAGGGACTTTATCTAGGGTTTTTAAACACATCATACAAATCAAATTTTTCCATTGACATTTGGTTCAACATTTAATTATATTATACATCTTCTGTTACACAGTCATTACACATCCTTCTGTAAAAAAAAATAAAAACAAAAACA
>VXAU01005026.1:38670-197830 GCA_013399695.1 Formicarius rufipectus | reverse complement strand
TGCCCTCCTCTCCCCCTCCCGCCTGCTCCCCGAGTCCCCCTCCTGCGCTCCGTGCTCGCCCCTGCGGCGAGACACGCCGGGTGAACTGTGCCGGCCTTCGCCTGCACTGGTTTCCAGTGCCTTGAACTGGGGCTCTCACGGGCTTGCTGTGTCTTCCCGAGCGTTCTCTGTGTCAAGAGAGGTTTAGGTTGGGTGTTCAGGGAAAGGTTCTTCACGCAGAGCAGGGTTGGGCACTGGAACGGGCTCTCCAGGGCAGTGGTCACAGCACCAAGCCTGACACGACTTTAGCAAGCGTTTAACAAGGCACATGGTGTGACTCTTGGGGTGCCCCTGTGGAGGTCCTGGAGTTGGGCTTTGATGATCATGGAATCATAAAATTAGCTGGGTTGGAAGAGGTCTCCAAGACCATCAAGTCCAACCCTTGATCCAACACCACTGTGTTTACCAGATCATGGCACAGAGTGCCGCAACCAGTCTCATTTTAAAATCCTCCAGGGACAGTGAATCCACCCCCTCTCTGGTCAGGCCTGATCACTCTCTGGAAAGAATTTATTTCTAATATCCAACCTAAATTTACTCTGGCAGAGCTTAAACCCATGCCCCCTTGTCCTGTTACTGGTTGCCTGTGAGAAGAGACCAACCTCTCCTCCTGGCCACAACCTCTTTTCAGGTAGTTGTAGAGAGTGATGAGGTCACCTCTAAGCCTCTTCTTCTCCAGACTAAACAATCTCGCCATCTCCCTCAGCCTCCCCTCATAACACTTGTGTTCAAGTCCCTTCACCAGCCTTGCAGCTCTTCTCTGGCTCCAGCACCTCGATAATCTTTCCTGAGCTGAGGGGCCCAGAACTGAACACAATATTCGAGGTGTGGCCTCACCAGCACTGAGTACAGGGGAAGGATCACTTCCCTGCTCCTGCTGGTTACACTGTTCTTGATACCTTGTGGGTCCTTTCCACCTCAGGATATTCTATGATTCTGCGATTTATTTCTCTGTCAAACCAGCCCTTTCCTCCCTTCTCGACACACCGGCCTGGGTTGCACAGTTTTGGGTTGTAAACTTGCTCCTTGTGAGCAAAACCCAGCCCTGGGCTGGGGTGGCCTTAGCTGGGGCAGGGAGGGGCACCCTGCTTGTCCTAGTCCCCTGCACAGCAGCCTGGAGAGGCAAAACCCCTCAGTGCCACCATGGCTTTTGGGTTTGCTTGTCACATCCTGGCATGGCCCAGTGGTGACTTCCTGTTCATCCCATGTTGTGGTGGGGTCTGGGAGCAGGAAGGGCACTGCGGGTCTCTTTCTCATGCTGGAATTCCGTCTGCTTGAGTGAGCTTAGCTCTAACACCCTGACCATATCTGCAGCCACTTTCCCACTGATATTTGCTGCTGTGACTCCTTCTTGTGTGACCTGTAGGGCCTGAGGTCACCCAAAAGTGCCCTGGCAGGTGGGCTACTCTGCCTTGGAAAAGATCTGTGAGACCAAGTTCAGCCTACGACTGAACACGACCTTGTCAACTAGACCATGGCACCAAGAGGCACATTCAGTCTTTTTTAAAAGACCTCCATAGATGGTGACTCCCCCACCTCCCTGGGCAGCCCTTTCCAATGTTTAATCAGCCCATCTGTGAGGAAACTCTTCCTGATATCCAGTGTAAACCCCCTCTGGCACAGCTTGAGACCACCTTCTCTCTCTCCCTGTGTGTAACTGCTGTGCTTTAAAAGACATATTTTGTAAATCAGCAAAGCTGAAAGTGGCTTGCATAAGGAAGCACTCCTTTCCATTGTAAATTAAATCAAAGTAATAGGAATAAGACCTAAGTAATAAGGAAATAATGAAAATTAGCAAGAACTGTGAAGTACTGATATGCTAATTTTTAGATCAATGTAAAGTTTATGGAGGGGGAGAAATTGGGTATCTCCTGAATGACTCATGTGCACCTGCACAGGGAATCCTGAGTACAGTCCTGGATTTGTTGTCATTATGAAAATGAGAGAGATTTTAGAGATTAGCAACATAAAATTCAAAACACCAACATAAGTAAGTGAAAAAATGTTGAGAAGAGCTTGATTGGTAAGTAAGAGAGGAAAGTGCAATTCTGTAGATGGGTCATGAGACACGATTTGTGTGTGCATGGATGGTGAATGCTAGAGGAAGTACAAGTCCCACTAGCTTACTGGGAATCCAAATTAGGTAGTATAGCAATTATTTTTACTGATAATGTTGCTACCTTATAGGAAATGCATAAGTAAAACCTTTTCTTATAGAGTTTCTCTACACAGAGATTTTAGTGATGTAACTGCAAAGAAATTTATGAAGTGACTGAAATAGCTTGGTACAAGCCAAGTGTATTGGCCAAAATTTAATAAAAAACAGCACCAAAAGCAACCATAGAAGACAGGAAATATTGATGTTAAAAAAACTAATTTTTTTTAAAACTTTTAAATAATTAGGGATCAAGATGAGGATGAAATCTCAGAATAGGGGTTTCTTAGTGCTGTGTTTCCTACTGTAGGAAGTAAAATCAGTAAATACCGTACTGAGACTGACCCCAGATATGCAGAGGATTCGTTCTTTCTCACATCTGAGTAGATTTAGAATATTCACTCTAAGCATATGAAGAGTTAATTGGATTTTTAGTTGAAAGAGAAAGCCTTAGCAAAATAGTTGGTTTAGAATATCTAGTTGAAATCTACTAATTATAGTCATCCTCCCCCATCTCTTTTCAGTGATGACAAATTCAGTATTTTTACAGGATAATTTCATCCAACTTCCTCTTCTCTTTATTTCATTCTGAATTTTTACTAACACCCTGTTAGCCATCTTCTTCTGTTCAAGCAACTGAGCTTCTTGAACCTTCAGTTGACTGATTTGGCTTTTACGAGAGACTGAGTGCAAGAATTATGTTTTATTAGATAAGACATCTTAACACAGCAGCTTTGTTCCATGCAAGGCCCCAGTTATTTCTCTCAGCTAAAAAATGCATGCTTTTATAATTCAGACATGGAATAAAGTGCAAATACCAAGGAAAACAGCTGAGTAGTCCAAGTCAAGCTAAAACAAGTCTCACAGCTACCGATTTTCGGTATAATCATAATAATCCCTGAATTCTTGTTGTGTATTGCAGACTGAAATACATATTTTTGATTTTTCAGGTATCATAACCTTCAGAATGCAGTCGGTTTGGCAGAGAGTTGGCCCTTGTTCCTCATGTTTGAAGAGACAACTAAATGGCTTCCTGGGATTAATTAAATGGCAGAGAAGAGCGGTTCCTGCTTGTGTGAGAACTATTTACAGTGAGACGGGGAAATGGGAAAAAACCTATGGGTTGGAGACAAGAAAAAGAGTTGAAAATTGGTGGCTCCCAAGAATAAAGGATCAGTTCTGCAGAATTTCAGAAACTGATGTAAGCATTATGAAAATTTGGAGATTACGTTTGATATTTTTGTTTTCCTAGAATGAAATCAATTGAAACTTACGTAGTACAGTTGGCTTATAATGATTAGATGTATATTATGTTTCAGGGGAAATAATTTTATATAGTGGATTGTTAAAAACCATTGATGAAATAGGTGGTGGAAAAAAAGAATTAAAAAATCTTGAAAAACACAGTGATTAGCAAAGTATGAACTTGTAAATTTAGGAATTGTTTGAGAAATCAGTTCGTTCTTTGTATAATGTATCATATTTAGTAATTAATTATTTAAAGTATTAAAACAAACATCTTCTACATTCGTAACTTTTGTAAACAATTTTCTCAAGGTATTATTCCCAATGTTAAGACAAATCTATTACGTTACACACTGTGACTCATTACAATCTATGTTAAGGGAAAATTACATATTTATATTTTCTGCTTTAGAGTCTCATAGGAGTAGTAAGTGACTTGCAAGAAAAGAAAAGTTTTCCCATGCAATAAAAGATCTTGAAAACAGCAGTATCTCAGTCTCTGACTCTTTTTGCCTTCACAACTATGCTCATTCACATTAATTTAAAAACATTTTTTTGCCCCTTCATGATTTTCCGTTCATTTATCTTAAAATGTGCCACCTCTCAGACCAAAAAGTCATTCTATCAAAATCTTAAAGAGAGAAAAGAGCTTGGTTTTCCTGGGGAAGAAAACTTATAAGAAAATGATGTGCATGTGTAGCTGTACCAAGGAAGAAATTGATTTAGGTGTGTTTTTGATACCTGATTTTACATGTATATGCGGGTATCATATATAGCATATACATAAGCTAAGTTCTAAATTGTATTTTTAATTGCATTTTTGTTATATCCTTACAGTTGAAGTAGATTCAATAACCTCTCATACTATAAGAGGCAAATAGTCTATAGCGCTGAAACGAAGCATTCAGATGATTTCTGATTTTGCTATGATTGGAACAAAAGTAGTGAAGTAATATATGATAACTATGAATAGAGTTTTATTCAGAAAAGTAAAAGCTGCCTGTAATTTTTTTCATCATTAACATAAGAAAAATAATGCACGAACTTACCAAGCATCAGTGGTATTCAGTGGTAACCAGGATGTATTAGGAATAATTAATGTGACAGATAATTTTGATTTCTTTGTAACTTTTGTAATTTTACTCAAACCTAGCTACATGAAATTTTTCCTTTTTATTATGTAAGATACTGCCTGTAAGATGTCTTTGGATCTGAGTATACATAGTGAAACAAAACAGTTTTACTTTAGTGGATGTTCATGCAATTGCAAAACATTTAGTCTCTTAGTGACCTACTGCAGTTCAGCTGACAAGAAATAACTGGCCAGGAGTGAGCTGCATGTCTGTTGTAAATACAAAGTAAAATGTTAATTATTTAAACTGTTATGTGGAAAATTTAATCTACTATGTTTTCATTTTTTTGGTGGGGCAAGTTAAGAGAACATCAGTTGCAGACACTACAGGGGGGAAATGGCAATTTATTAAGCTTCAGTTCTGTTAATATATATTTTGTTGAGTAAAAATTAATTTTCTTAATATCCCAGTGCTGTATAAATGTGAACGTGATGTGATGAGATGGTGGCAAAGTCTGGTAAAAACACCTCCACTGAGAGCCACAAAGAATTTGATCCAATGAACTTTGTCAGTGCTCACTTGGATCAGTTCCAGCAGAACATTCTTTCTCTTCTTGGTACCATGTAATTTATAATGTGCATGTGTATTTATTCAAGTGAAATGCTAACTCACGTAGTTACTAGTTTCTAAAAATTTCTTCCTAGAAATCAAGACCAAAATTTTATGTGCTTTCTATGTTCCCATATCCTTCTGGGAAGCTTCACATGGGCCATGTTCGTGTCTACACCATCAGTGATGCCGTAGCTCGGTTCCAGAAAATGAGAGGGATGCAGGTAAGAATAGATCAGCAGTAGGACTGGGAGGGTGGGAGGGGCTATGTTTTAATAGCATAACTGCTCAGGAAATGAGTATTTTCCAAGATCCATTAAGGTGAAGGTTTAGTTGGAGTATATGCTACAGATGCATAGAAAATGACCCGTGAAGCTTTGAATATTGAAATTTGAGACCTTTCAGCAGGTGGTGTTCGTAACTCACTGTTGATAACGTTGTTATAAGCCATCTCAGATGACACAGCTGATGCTGTATTGGTTACCTGGAACTACTGATGTGTGGCACAGTGTCAGTGAGATGTGTGGGCCTCACTATTTCTGTGAGAGGACACTGTAGACCCTACTGCCATCTAGGTGGGGCTGGGGGAGAGGAAAAGGTGTGCCTGGCAAGAGACACCATGGAAGGCAACTGTTTTCACCTCTTCTGCTCCTGTGAACCAGTTGATGTCATTTGTCAGATTCAGGGGGGTGCCCTGCTCCTCTGTGCCAGCTGGGAGGGAAACCCTTTTTCATGACTGCTACAAGTCCGATGAACAGGAGCGTGTCACACGTCACTTCATGTGGGTGTAACTAGAAGCTTCTGTTCTATAGTGTCTCACTCCTTAGCTTGCCCATTTCAGCCTTGCTCCTATGTACAAAATGCTGTCTTTTGAAGGTGCAAGTCTGGAAGGTAGGCTGAGCCTAACTTTTCTTGCTACATCTGCAAGGAGAAGTGCCATTTTCCCTTCCACATTCCTCTGTTTTCCAGCCTGCCCCATGCCTGCCATGGTTTCTCCCTTCTATCTCTCCATTATACAGGCAGTGTAGCTGAGAGCCATGTCCCTGCAATGGGATCCTCCTCACTGGTGTTCTGCAGGGAAGGCTGGTGGGTAGAAGTCGAAGGATGTAAGGAAGGTGTGGGAAAACTGTGGCTTAAATGACAACCAGATTACAGAGGAAAGGCATTTGGTAAAGGGAAGATGTTAAGAATCTCGGAAACAGTAGGAACGAGGAATATGGAAAGAGAAGGGAGTAAAAGGAAAAAAAATAGCCATAGGCAAAAATCTAGGATGATGCTACTGTACAAGAGAGAAGGAGCAGCTCGAAAATATAGGAATAAACCTCATTAGAGTACAAAGAAGATTAAATTGATGAATAAATGTTAGTTGCTCGTTGAGGTACTAAGTGCAATTTCCTTGCCACAAACTCTGTAGAAGTGTAGCATTTCCTGGATTTATCACCATCCATGAGACTCTGATAGGTATCCTCACTGAATTATTCAGTGTGCTGCCTTTCCAAATACTATGTATTTTATGCCAGTGATGAACATACCAGGCACCAAATATGTGCTACTGTTTTACAGAAATGCATTTTTACACTTTCAAAATTACAAGGAAAAGAAGTAACTGCCTTAGACTTTAAATGAGGGGGAAAAAATCAGTATCTTTTGTAACACTGATCTTTCCCAGCTCTTCTGAATGGCCACAACTTGGATCTCACTAAAAACATTGAGCTAAGGAGGCATTTGAAGGGGCATTTGATTCTTCCTTGATGCTAAGACCGTTGATGAAAAATCATTCCAGGATATAGCCATGTCTTATCAATAGCAATGAATATAGCCACTAAATTTCTGTTCAGAAAGTTGAAAACTTGCTTCCTCTTGTACCACTTAAAGTGAAAATAGTTGTCTCCATCCAGTAGCATGCTCTACTTGTAATCTTTTGAATACAAGGTAAGTAAGCACCTTTCATAGAAACCTTTTGAGAAAAGTAAAAAGATAATATAGTTGCAATGAAATACAAGGGCCACTGTGCAAACAAGTTTTTATTTCCACACTTGCCTATTTTTTCCAGAGAAGTTTTGAAAGGCTTTTCAAGTTTTTTACATCTTACTCTTCATCTTATTTTTATATTTCATGTAAAAATTACTCTGAAGGATATTGGAGTGCCTGTAGAACATGCTGGATTTCTATAAATACTTGTATCTTCTGTTATGTTAACCAGTTTGAACATCTATTTTTGACTAAAGGTGGGCAGCCAACGAATTTAACCTTCATTTACGATTAAGAGACACTAAAAGTCTCTCAGATGATTTTCTGAGTCTGTCAGATTAAGAGATACTGTGTTAGTGATGTACATTAACTTGCTGGAACTTATCTTTAAAAAAACTTTTCCTTTATTACCCATGCTAATTTCTCCCTCACTTAGCATTAAAGTCTTTATAATTGATTTTCTCCTTGCAATTTTTTATGAGCCTCTAGAAGTTTTTTTTTGCCCTTTGTCACGGTTGTACACTCTGTTAAGGATTCTTTTATTGTGATGGTTGTAGGCTATGGCATGGTTATATTATAAAATTTGATATTCCCAAGAGAAATGATTCATTCCCTATATTCAAGGAATTACTGGAATACTTCAGTACATAAAAAGAAAGAATGATTTAGAAACAACACTGTTAGTATGCATAATTTTTGAGTTATTCCATTGATTTTCTTTCTCAAAATTCAGTTTCATATTGTACGTTTGAAAGCTCAGGTACTGCTAATTTTTCCCCAGGCAAAAATCTAAACAGAAAGTAGAAGTGAATCCATTTCAGATATTCAAGACAAGTTTAGGATAAGATTTCTGAGTAGCAATGTTGTTTAAACTTTGCTTCCCTCATTTTCAAACTAAAAAACACGAAGAGGGAAGAATCTCTGCATAGACATGGAGAACTCACCCTGGTTAGTAAGTCATAAAACTGTGCTAGAAGCAATGCAGATGGGTGGAAAGTGTAAGGTAAGGAGGAATGATGAAAATTATGGGCAAAACCATTCAGATTTCAATTGCCAGGGAGAACTTCAGACTACCCTGTGTATTTGTTATTTAATAAACAGCGAGAGAAAATGTGTATGATGTGTACGTAGTTGATGAGAAAGTAGGGTTGAGTAAGAGAGCAATTTATGTTGAATAAGATGGAGGTGTTTTTCATAGAGAATGCCTTAATGAGAAAACAGTAAATTAGTTTCCTATTGATTTAATCTGAAGAGGCCAGGATTGGCAAATTCGTTATCATATTTAAGCAAGGATAAGATAGAATAAATTTACAAAGGGATTAGAGGTCCTTTAGAACTTCTTTGGAGTGCAGTTGTATAATGTCTTCATATTGGAGATAGTTTATGTATTTATATGTATGTACACATAGTAGGATAGGAGTTCACTGGGAAAGTTCAAATAATTTGAATTTTTTTTGTTTTTCTAAAATGGAATGTTAGTATTCAATTTTTTTCAGCTGGATAAGATCTGATTTTGTTTCAATTAAAATATTTTAGAGAAGCAGCACACACTGAATTCTACTGATATTCATCAAAAACCTGTGTTCCCCAGCACTTTAAGTGGGAAAATAAATGCTTTTTGTTCTTTTCCCCATCTTGTTTTTGCAAGAAATACTGCTCCAATATCAAAGTGGAGATGAAAGCACTGTGAAGCATTGTCTTGTTCCAGCACTCCTCAAGGACCTGTAGGCAGTGCATGGGAAACAAACTATCATGCACTTGGCCTGGGTTGCTGGATAAATGATTTGTGGAGTACATCTGTTATCTTGTAACTTGTTTACATTCTGATTGCAGAAGATGAAGTTTGAAGTCTTTGCGTGGGAAATGTAAGCCATGTAGATTGCTTAGCATAGCTGGGCTCTTTCCAAAATGTGTTAAAGGTGGCATTTTCCTTGAAGTGCAATTAGAGCACTTTTTGTGTGTGGAGAGTTCTAGATATTACTGCAAACATATTTCTTATAAAATGCTATGAAAAAGTAATTGAGATATTTTAAATTATGAATTTGTATCTATTAAGAAACCAATCCGGGACTATAATGTGTAGTTTCTGGTGGTGTTTCCTTCGTGTAAATTCTTCACAAGAATTTACATGCATGTTTTCAATTGAAATGTAGTTTTCTAAGAAGTTAAGGGATTTCCTGTTCAGTATATGAGAGTGCTGTGTACAAGTTACAGAGATATTCATGATGATTTTCACCATGGCAGATTTCCAGTCTGCTGCTGCTCTGGGAGCAAGTATTTACCATTACTTTTATCATGCTGTCATTATCATGTCTTTGATAAATTTCAAAGTGGATAATTTGTGCCTTTCAGTGGAGTGAGGATAATTCCCCGATCAGCAAACAGAGAGTGATTCAGTTCAATAGTTCTTGTGATTTGTTTTTAATGAAATTGATACCACAGCAGGGCAGTCACATGTGAGTTGTACAGAAATGAGGATGAAATTCCTGCATGCTAGAATCACATTTCTTAATTTATACTTAAACTGGTCTTGATAGATGAAATTAGAATATTGTCAGTGGTATTTCCACAATATCCCCAAATGACTTAAAGAGCATTTTCGTTTTATCCATAACATCTCTTCTTTTAAATTGGATGTATTTTCATTAATTGTTTTCCCTTTCTGCAGTGAATCTTAATACTCTTGAAATTGCAAAAACGAATGGTGTTGAGGACAGACAGGCAAACTTAATTAAGACTTTATCATTAATTCATCAGTAGGATAAATTATTTCAATACAGATCCATTTTCTGATCATCATTAGCTGCTATTCACCTTTTTTGTGAGGCTGCTGTGTCCTTTTGTCAGGTTATTTCATGTGGTATAAAGCACGGGGAAAATATTACAAGTATCATGTGTGAATTGAATCTTATTTAATTTTGGTTTTCCTGCAGCAAATACCGAAGGTGTTAATGAGCTCACTGTTTCATTTTTGAAAGAAAAAACGAGATGTAATTTTAAATGCAATTATATTAGACAAGAATGTGTGAGATTAAGGAGTCAAGAGACAACTTTGTTCTCAAAATGTTTGTGGTAGTGTGTGGACATAGAATAATTTCTTGTATTTTGTGAGATCAAAAAAATAAATGAGGGCATTTTATATTTTGATAGAAAACTGTGTGGGTTGGTTATTTTTTAATTTGAAAGTGCCTCTTGGAATGCTAAAATGCAGCATTGTGTTGCAGAGAAGCATTTAAATAGTCCTTGCTAGAATGTACATATTGATCAAAAATTCATAATATTAATCTATTTCAGGTGTGCCTTGTCTGCTTGGATTTTTTTTGTTTGTTTGTTTTTTGTTTTGTTTTTTTTTTTTTAGTTTTGTTTGGTGGCTGTAATTTGTACCTGTTGTGTAATGTGTTTATTACCTGGTACACTGAAAATACAATCCAGGCTGCAATCAGGAGGCCTTTTATTTAAAATGTGTTGTATCTGTAATATGTCAGTTTGCCAATGGTGTTTTCAACAGGTTTAGCCCAACTGTGGGCAGCCAGTGGAAGGGGCAGCAGTCCTCTCCTTTTCCCTGTCCTGCTGCATGTCCTCACTGCCTCACTTGTGAGGGCTGCACAGTGCGGGGGAGATCCAGTGCAAGGAGGAGGATGCTGCGCTTGGGCTTGTTTCTATCAACTGGACCTTGCAGGATCCCCTATTTTGTCAGCCTTTTTTGGTTAGTTCACTTCAGCTGTGTCATAGGACTGCAATTAGGAATGTAGACTTGGTTGTACCAATCAAATCACCAATTTTTCAGCAAACCTCTTAATTTTCATTTTTGGTGGTCTTTGTTATTATGCATTCTCTGAAATAAAGTAATTGGTTTGTGGGCCTTTTTGGCACTGATGCTGATATCTTTCTTAAAATCTAGAATGCATTGATCTGGATGTAAGAACCATACATCAGCTCCCTGGTCAGAGTTCTGAGACATACATCAGGAAAGCAAACGTGTTCTTTGTTTCCTTACAGAGATCAAGGAAAATTCACTGAATTGCCAGTCCTAGTTATGTCGATGGAGGCTCAGAACTGAGATCACTGTCAGCTCGTGTTATACAGCACACTGATCTCACCACTAATTGTCAGTGTGAGGAGCTGATCGTTACAGCAGTGAATAGATGACAGTCCTCTGAGAGGAGGAGCTGAGATCTCAGAAACCCATAAATGGAGTTACTGTGTCTTCCCCTGCTTGGTCCCACAGTCACACTAACAGCATTTTTGACCATGAGGTGAAATGATTCTTTAAGCAATGCTTCCAGCTAATTTACAGTCAGTCTTTGGGATCTAACATGTTTCAAGATGCAACTGTTTTCCTGTTTAATAACATGTCTGAAAAAACCACTCAGTGTGGTAGTTGCAAAGCGTTTTGTTCCCCACACACTCTTTGATTCCCTGGAAGCAACTTTTTATGTTCCTGTGCAAAAGATGTGAGGTGGTAGAAAATACCACTCTTTCATAGTTGAACCTGCCTGATCTTGTGAACTTCTGAGGATCTTAAATTATGTAATGTATGTTCAAGACTAACCTAGGAGTTTTAGCCAGGAGTTTACGTGTCCAGTTCATGGTGAGAACAGGAAACACGTGGCTGCCTTTGGTGGTGGCACTGGCTATCATAAAATGGCTGAAACTACAGCATGTCTTCTTTCACCAGGTGGAGACATCCCTAGACTTAGGCAGGCCTCCTGCTTTAGTAGATATAGTTATTATATGTTTTTATTTCTCCTTGAGGCATAGAGAAAATATTGTCTGCAGAGAGAAGCGATGCTTGGAAAAATGGTCTGACCAGTGAGCAGAATGGATCTCTCAGTTGCATAAAGTTTAAAGACTGCTGTCAGAAGCAATCAAGGCAGCATTCAAGAAGGTGGATGACTTGTTTTTCTCCTGCTCATCTGCAATGCTCGAGGGAGCAGCCATGCTTTCTGCTGGATAGAGCCTATGACCAACCCATTGAGGAAGTACAAGAAATACCCACTGGTCTTCAAATTGTTTTCTGTTTTTTCCTTCCTGTTTTTTCTTTGTTTTGAACAGCTAAACTGTTCCTTTTTCCTTTGTGCCCACTTTTGACATGTTGAATATTTTCTTCTCCTGTGTTCTTGAGACTTTGGACGTGTTTTTTGTTGGATAAGTAGAGTTAAGATGTAACGCTGCATGGAAACTGTGGCATTTTAGCTGCAGATTAGAGCCAGAAGGAGCTGACCTGTCGTTTGGACAGATGGATTTCACAAACCTTTCAAATCCATTCATGGTAGAGAAGTAAAAGAGACAATAAACTTGAAATAATTTTCTAAACCACTGTGCATGTTACATTCATCTCTATAGCAACTACATAAATAGATCTATCCTGGAGATTAATTTGAGGATATTTTTAATGTCTCTTTAAATTCAGTTTTCTTATTGAAACTTGAATTAGCACACTTCTTCAGCTCTTTAACTTGAGGAACATTATTGGTCATTAAAGTGAACTTTTGAGTGTGAAGAGTGAATATGATATTTTTAATAAATGCTAGATTTTGGAAGATCTGTGTGCACAGGTTACTCTTCCTAGCCCTGACAGTACAGTGATAAAATGTCTGCACATACAGTGTCTGGAGCATCCATCAGCCCTTCTGGGGAGTCTGTAGCTGGTAGTGAAGCTGTTTTTCCCATGTCCTTTTGCTTGTGAGTGTGAGAAACGAGATTGTGCCCTACTTTTGGCTGCCTGTGGATATCCAGGAGATCTTCAGAAGCCGTATTTTACAAAAATTACCAAGAGTAGTTTTTCTAATCTCCCTTAATGTACATCAGCTTGTAGTAAAAGAAGGCACTTGTAAGAGGTCACAGAATCAACAAAAGGGGTTTAAACAGAGAAAATATGTTTTATACATAGCAAAATAGTCTGATTTATTTCATCATATCTGTCCAGAATCAGGTTGTCAGCAATAGTTGTGGTCAAAGAGCTGCACAAATTAATATTTGAATATGTCCTTAAAAAAATCTGTTAAGATTTATAGTTTATGTAAAGTTTACCTGTCTCCTTTTTGTTTGTTTGTTATCCCAATAGTTTTGATTGCTAGGTGGGGGACTGTGAAGGAGGGGGGCTGGGGAGAGGTTTGCTTCAATGGGGCATTGAGAAGTGGTTTAGGCTCCAGTTGAGATTTACTGTGTAACACTCCTCCGTCCATAATGTGGGAAAGTAGGAAATTAAGACTCTTATTTTCTGATACTGTGGTGTGAGGAACAATCATTTGTCTGATAATGGGGAAAATTAGTAACACAGAGCAGCATTCCAGTTTCTGTTAGATTTAGACATCAAAAATGTGCTGTGCATGGACCCTTACTGAGCTGGCTTGGGTCACAGGTTACCACAGGTTAATACCTTCAGTTTTGTTGCTGCATCAGTAGAGTAATGATATACAGCAGGTTTAGTTTTAGATCACTATTGAAACAAGTGCTGAGGAGTCACATTTATTAAATCCTGTTGCTGGTGCCTAGGGCATCTTTATAAACACATCTAGAAAATATTTTTTATGAAAGATTGCATTCAGTCAGAGGATTGAAAGGTGGTGGCAAAGAATAAAAATAATTCAAACCAGAGACAAAAGGAGCTCTTATGCTTCCAAATCAAGCAGATTTTTCATAGGAGATAGATTATGAGATTAGTATAGCTGGCATTGCTCTTTTATTGCTTGTTTGCTTACCTGCCACTAAGCAACAAGTTCTTTATGTAAATACATATTTTATGTGGTAAAATTTTTGATTTCTTACAACTTGTAAAATATTAGTCCTATTTTGCTACTGTTAAACTTGTGTAACTTTGATTGTGATTGTTGAATTTAAAGCACATTTGTAGGTTTAAGAAATAGGATTGGTTTTATCGGGTATCCATTATGTATGTGTTTAATAAGGGCATCTTAAGTACTAGTCTTTCTTTCTCTATTCACTAAATAAGCTTTTTGAATATTTGCTGTATTGCTAGATTATTTTTCAAAATAACTTTCATGCTAGTAGGAAAGATATAGCTCTGTTTCAACAGAAATTATCTATTATATTTTATAGTAAACTTTTCCCCCCACTGTTGTGTGTGGTCATGAAATCCAATTTGTCAGTCTGTAATCTACATTTGCAAAAGTTATTTTAGTAAAATTTGACTAAAACTGTTTTCTTCATTGTCTTAATTTTATCTGGTGGATTTAAGGTTACTGTAGAGTATTTTTCTTTTTTTTTCTTGAACACAGAAAAAAACCAGTAGGGTACACATCAAGTACAGTTATAAAAGTCACTTATTATTACTTGCTTCTTTTTTAGAATGAATATTTGATTCTTTCCAGCAGTAGCATAAACTGCTGATTTTGACCCCCACAAAAATTTACAAAGGGTTGATTTTTTTCCCCTCTCCAACCTGGTACTGAAATAGTCATGAAGATTTATTGCATAAAACTTTGAGCTCCCTCTAACATCTCACTGTAGATAGCAAGTATGCTTCATAGTCATCTTTTAAAGCAAAGCTGGCTGCAGTTGGCAGGCTTGGAAGAGGTTCAAGTCAGACAAAGCAAATGCTGAAATTTAGTATTATTTGTTCATTATTTGGAGGCCTGTGTGTGTTGCTGATGCCGTTTCAGAAAGTTGCATAACATTTTGTTTTTCTTCTTTTTGGCTGACAGGTGATCAATCCAATGGGATGGGATGCATTTGGTTTGCCAGCAGAGAATGCTGCAATTGAGCATGGCCTTCACCCTGCAAGCTGGACAGAAAGGTAGGGTTTGATGAATATGGCATTTCCAAAGGAGATACCTGTACTGTGGCCCACATAAACCAACAAAAAGAGCAAAACTAGTGTAGAAGAAAGACAGTACAGAAAGAACCAGGGTTATCTGGGACCAAGGTTATGTCACAACATTTTAGGAGACTGTGCAGATGGTTCTGTTTTGAAAAATAAATATATTGGGATGGTTTTCAAGGTTTTAGTCTCAAGGAATTTTAAATTGTAAAATGGTAAAATATCAAAAGAAAGACATTTCCCAAACACCCAAATCAGTTTGTAAGAAATAAATCAGAATTTCATTATGCTGAGGTAAATCTTAGTGTACACAGTTAAAGATTATGAGCTACGTGGTTAGAGTTAAGAGCAGTTTTCAGGACTGTGCAAAAGAGGAAGGAGTTCGTTTTTTCATTTGAAACTGGGTCTTGGAAAGTTCTAAGCAGCTATTATTGCTGCTGATTTCTGTGAACATTTTGGGCTTTAGACCACAGATTTGGGTGCTATGTTCCCCTAATATTCTTTAAAATGAGTTTAAATTCATATAAGTAAACAATTTCTCTAAGTGACTTAGAAACCAGTCTTCCTAAGTGAAACTGTTTGTTGTGCTCTGGATGCAGGAATCTAGCTGTGGTATCTTTATAGACCTTGAGCCATTTCCTTCTTTGATAATGCTGTTTCTTTGAGGGGTTTTTGTGTGCTTCTGGTCCCATCTTAAGATACTTGATACTTTTTCAACTGAAATACGATGGCAACTGATTTCACTTAGGGAGAATGCATGTGGGCACTACACTCCAATTCTGAGTTATTTCTGCTCAGTTTTTAAAATTTGCCTGTGTGTATTATTTAGGCAAGAGTATGCCTAAAAGCCAGTTGCCATGAAGACACAAAAACCTGGTTTTGTTCACTTGAGAGAGTCTGAAAAAATCCCTGTGTGCAGTGTGTTGTGGGCTACCAGTTCTGTTGTAGCACCGATGATTTCTGTCTTCCTTCACTAAGGCTGTAGAAGCTCAGCTGTAAAACAAATCTACATATCTGCTACACGAGCGTCTCGTTTTTACCTCAATTATCTTGATGGAAACTTCAGCACATAGAGCATTACTGGGTCCTTCCCTACATGACAAAAGGGGCACAGAGAAGCAGAGATTGTAATTTTGAGACAATGAGGCTGACATGAAATACTTGCTGACTGCAGAAGGGTTAGTGTTTTCCCCTTCTTTCTGTTACATGGTCTACCTGTTATACTGGCTTTGGCCCTTGTAGGGCATCTCGTTGAAGTGACTCACCTTGCCAGCTCAGACAAAAGCCCTCCTGCCAGCTGGCTGAGTTGGACTGGCTCAAAGGAACAGCAGCCAATATATGGGGCAGAGACCTGTGCAATAGCAAAGAACCATATCAGCCCAGTCTGTCTCATTTTAACAGTTTGTCAGGTCGTATCAAAAGGCATGTAGGAGAGCACAGTCTGAACTGATAATCTTCTGCTTTCTGTGCTCTTCTGGTTTTCTCTTTTGTTGTAAATAGGTGTGCATTGTTCCGTACACTTAAAGGAGTTCAGCTAGTTAGTTGCAAATTCAAGATGTTTTATACTGGAGAAAAGTTTTGCTTTGAAAATTGCCTTAACTGAAAAGAGTGAATATTTAGTTGTAAGACTTAGGTATAACAAAAAAAATTAGAAAAGGTAACACATTATCATTGAAACTGATTATAAAAGCATCCACATAGAAAAATTATTTACATATTTATACCAAATTATTTTGGATTATGCTAAGCAAGGGAGTGGGTTCATCATACAGGCAGGTAAAATTCTTGCCACTGAAGTCATTATTGTCTCCCATATTCTCCACTGTCCCTGTCCCAGATGTTTTCCATTCCTGCAGTAGGGATGACTGAACTGAACATGGAGCTGTGGCATCAACATGATGTGTTTTAGTCATCCCTGGTGCAGACACAGCCACCCCCATGAGGCCTTAAAACGGGCACACTAAGCCTTTCAGTTTGTTTCAGGAGTGAGCAACCAAATTTCAGAGCATCTTGATTTGGTGTAGAGGTGATTTCAAATCAACTCAAATCGACTCTTACTTCTTATATTCATAAAGATAGGAAAAAGCATAAACCAAATTGAAGACAGAGTTATTTATACACATAAAAAATTTTGTTAGCATGAGTAAGTATAGCAGCAGAAGCTTTGTGAAAATATACTCAAATTTGATTTTTTTTTTAATCAGCACAGTTAATTTTCAACAGGGCTTTAATTAAAGCAGCATTACTGAAAGTGTGGTTTCTTGCAGTGAAAGCCATGAGTCTATACCAGATTTCCTGGTATACCCAAACTAGGAAAGATAGCTTACTAGAAAAGGCAGGCCTTTTCCAAGTACTAAATACTTGCATTACTCAGCTATTAAGCAGTGCAGGTTTGTTCTAGATCAGAATTAAATGCTTGGTTTCATGACTGTCAGCCACTGTGGAAGGATAGATACAATTTTATCTGACATAATGCATTTTAGTACAAAGGTAAAAGTCCATAAGAAAATTTAATGAATTTTTTGGCTCAGCTGCAGTAAAGATAATGAAAAATAATAACAAGCGATGCTTCAGTAATGCTTCCTTCAAACTGCAGTGCCATATTTGCTATTAAGTTGCATTCAAATCAAGAGAAAACAAGATTCTGTCTTGTATACATAGCTATGGAAACTGGACCAGAATACACTGAAGACTTTTAAAATTATTATTTAAGATGAGTATTCTGAGTTTTACTGCTAGTGAGATCATAGTGTTTATGGAATAGCTAGTGCTTTTGATTTCCCAGAACTCTATAAGCTCTTGATTTTAAATATGATCATGATAGAAATATTTTAAGTTAATTATTTTTTGTTATTATTATTTTGCAGCAATATTCAACACATGAGGAAACAGTTTGATGCACTAGGTCTGTCTTTTACGTGGGAAAGGGTAAGATTTTTCTTTTAAATACATAGTGCTCTATTTTACTGTTTTATGGAGCATTGAAACCCATGGAATTTTACCATTTTATTTATGACAATATAAAAGTCTTTGGTAATGACCAGTTTAAACTGTTAAACTGTAAAATCAAGCTTTTTATCAGATGTCCCTCATTTCTGACATACTGATATCATCTGATAATATCAGTGTTTAGGATAATCTTTGAAGTGATTTCAGTTTTGTATTTGGGTTTTTGTCTTTGCTTTTTCATCTCTTTGAAGTATCTATTTTCTGTGTTAAAAGTAAGGCAATAGTCTAAACAGGTATTTATGAAACAGCAATGTCTTGTGTTAAGGTATGTATTTTTGAGGAGTGCTCTTTTCAGTGTGTATGTTAAGGGTTTAAAGATAGTAAATTAAAATGGTAGCTTGGTTATGTTATTCCAAAATTGGAAGCATAAGCCTGCTTCTTGTAGGTGTTCATATCATGACCATTTGGAAAACATTTTTATTTAAAACACTCATGCTTGAGTATCAGGTGTTCACCTTAAAAAACTCACCAAAAATGATCAGACATAAGCTAATGTCATTTTCCAGTAAAAAAAAATAAATTAGTGCTCGAAGCAATTGTAAAGTTATTGCATTTACCAGTGAATCAGAGTCAGTCACTATCTTTATATTAGGAGCAATAACTGTTATCACCTTAATGTGATTTTGAATAGAGTGATAGAGATGCTAATCTTGATTTTTATAACAGTATTGCAGATCTGAAAAGGGAATGCATTATTTTCGGATAGTCTGAGACATGCCATCTGTGTTCTTTAATCTTGAAGGTGAAGTTGTTTATTTGTATGTCTGACATCTGAAAAACATATTTCATCATGTCATATATATGGCAAATTTTTCAGTATAAACCTTTTTAGTAAGGTTTTGGTTTTCTTGATAGCCAGAAAGTTGCTCTGAAAACAAAAGGTGTGTCATGGAAGGTTCACTGCACACATGCTTGACTATTATTTTCTTATATTTAAAACTGATGGTATCTCAGAGATTTTCAGTATGTGCAGCACAGCAATGCTTTAAAATAGTGAAATCATATCTGTAAGGCTGTGTTATGGAGCACACACGAGTTGAATGTTGCAGGTTGCCTTTTGTAGCCAATGACTTTTTGCCCAGACACAGTTTTAGTGTCTTAGGAAAAGGCTTATAAGTCTTAGCTCTTAATAAGACAACCTGACTGCATCAAAAACAAAAATGAGAGTTTATTCCTCTTTGTCTAAAGTTACAGTTCGATTCAGGAATGGCAGAAAAGGCTTCCTCCTCCTCCTTCTCAGTGTTTACATTCTTGCATCTTTCGGTTCCACTGCACTGAGATTTTAAAAGTACAAGAAGGAACCCTCTTCACACACGATTATGCATACTTCTAAGACTAATACACTCCATCAAAACTGTCTAACAACACACAGCTATAGCTAATATCAACTAAGATATATTTTATAAAATTGGTGAATTCACACAGTTCTTATCTATCTTACTTTTAACTTTATCAATAGAGCGCTTCACTTGTATCATTCTGCAGAGAGGTTCTTCTCTCGGTTTACTGTTGGCCAAGGTCATTTTGCAGATTCCATTGTTATCACTGAGGCCTCTGTCTTGGAAACTGCATCTGACTCCTTAGTCTGAAAACTGCAAAATGTGTGTTCCAACAGCCTTTCAAGAAAATTGAGAATATATATATATTTACATTCTGTTTAACCTTCCCATTCCAAAGAAGAGATGGAGAACTGGCAGTGCTGAAAACCATGGCAGATGTATAAGTACACAGGGAAAAATCTTTTGTCATCTCTGTGCCTGTTCTTTGAAGCTTACCCTCACTTTTCTAGGAAACCATGTTTTGGTTAATGAATTTTCAGGAGTCTCTGAATACCTCTGTGGAAAGGGCTCTGATACTCTACAACTTCCTCCATTTGGCCTGTTGTCTAACTGAAATACTTCAGAATGCTCTAGGGACATGTAGTTTGTGGGTTTGAAAGACGAGAATTTAAAACAGCTAAAAAGTCTTCCTTGAAACACGACACATTTTAGAGTTTCCACTCCTTAACTTCTAAGTTTTGTTTTATCTAGAAAGCCTGCATTCCTAACTGGAGTAAGAGAGATCTGAATGGTAGCCATTAGAAATACGTTTATTCATTACAAAAAAATATATGATGCCTAAAATATTACATGATCACCAAATGCACGGGTATTTGAGATAGTCATGAAAGAACCTGTGGAAATGGAAACTGTAGCAGAGTATATTTCCCAGGATGATAAACCTGCTTCTCTGCAAGGCTATTTAGGCTGGACAGGGCATCTTACTTCCTCAGCTGTGCTACTTTGGGGTAACTCAAGCATCTTTACACAGCAAAGCACCGTGCTGTGCAGGTGCTTATCTAAAAAGTGACCTCTTTGAGGTAAGGAGTAATTCTTTTAGTGTGCTATACCTGTGTGGCTCTAAATCAGGAGACTTACAAAACACTGTGACACTGCAAACAAACCCACTAGCATTAGTGACTCCTATGAAAAATCCAAGAAAGACACCTTTTATATGGGTTAGTCTAATTAACCAAGACCATTACATAAAACAGGAGTTTGTTTTTAATTTAATTTCACTGGTGTTGCTTAAATCTACCCATTTGTTGTGCTAGACCACAGTGCTTAGGAGATACATGCTTGAGGGAACCCATTCCCCTAACTTAGATCTCTATTTTAGTGTGGTGAACTGCCTTTTTAAAGTGTGAACATTTTTGTTAACTGTCTCTGTCCTCTGTGGCCAGGTTAGAGTATATGGCTGCATGATGGGAAGGGAACTTCAGTAAACTTTATATTCTACAAATGATAAATGAAAAATGAAGTGGAGGGGGGGAGTCCATGTTGAATACCCAGTACATGTAGCTGCGTTGGAGAATCTGGCTACTTATAAAGTCATGTCTGGTGGTTGAGAAGCTCCTGTCCAGGAGGATGAAGACTAGTTCTGATTTTATTGATTGATAAAATCATGATGAACAAATCCTAGTGCACCTGCAATAATAGAAATTTCATTTTATTTGTCTGTTGGGGTTTTTTTGTTGTTCTCTCTGTCTTACAAATCAAAATGTGCAAGTATGTTAGTGTTGTAGCAGTCAGTAAAATTATTTAATCAGTAAGGCATCATAAATAAGACATTATTAAAAGCTAATTAGGTGATTTTGGACAGTCAGGTTACAAAGACACTTGAAAATTATTCTCGTAAACAGAACATGTAATCAAATGAAAAATGTAATTAAATGCATGAAGTAACTCCATAAAGACTTTAATATAGATTTAAGTACTTAGAGTTATCTGATATTATTTTTTACAAAAACATGGAGGTATTTTGAGTGCCTTGAGTAAGAAATGTTGTATTTTTAAATCACTTTGAAAATTGTGTGATTTTGGGGAGCTATTTAAAAAAAAAAGAGAGAGAACATTTCTATTCTGAACATATATGTTTCTCAGATGCAAGGTTGAAAAGCTGAAGTTTGAGCACAGAAGTGTCTCTAAAAGACATCCAAAATGCCCGCAAAATTAAAAAATCCCCAGCATTGCAGTTATGTTTTGGTTTCAAGATAACAATAATCAGAGCATCCCTGGTGATCAGGTTTTTCAAAACTACCATCCGAGACAGCATAGTAATCTGCCTGCCACTTTTTTTAAACATGATTTTCAGGGGAATCGGGCAATATAATTTCCAAAGATTCGTGTCAGCAGCAGCGAGGGATGGAGAGCATACAGCATTTTTCCTTCCTCTTGCTCAGGAGAGCCATCAGGCTGAGTGCATCTTCCCATACTCAGTTCACCACTGTGACAATCAACCTGGAACTTTCTCCTAGAAGGTTCTGCATTTCAGTTCCTGCCTTCCAAGTGACCTATTTATTTTACCCACGAGTTAAGTTCCACTTCTGCCCTGTGCATTAAAAAAGATGAAATCTTTGGTAGATTTTCTTTGTGCAGATATCCTTCTGTTTATTTTGGAAGTTGTCATTCTTGTGTGCTGCTTGAGCATGCACACAGCTCACAGTACACATAGAATTACCTATGACATTTTCTTTTCATCCCCATAGCACTGATAATCAGTGACCCTGCTTGTAATTAAATAAGAAAAGGAAATGTTGATACAAGCCTACTTTTTTTTTTTCCAGGAAAGATATTCATGCTCTAAAATGTAGGCACTGGATGACATTTGTATTTGTAGCTAATAAAGCATAAAAGTAAGGGCCTTTGAAATACAAATATTCAAATTAATTTAGAAATGTGGGTTGGTCTAGCTCTAAACATCTGAAAATCAAATAATTGCACTTCCAGATGAGGTGGTACATGCCCTTTAAAACCACAATAGGCAAGTAATTGATTAAACAGTTTAATCTTCCCAAACAGATTTTGAAAAGAATCTGCCTATGTTTTTTCTCCTTATCTCTTTTTTAAACAAGTGCACCATGCCTGTCTTCAGGACAGCAGCATAAGACTATGGTGAAAATTTAATTATTAGTAATAAACTAGGAATTTACTTCTCTCGAGTCTAGTTGTATGTTATTCACAAAGCCTAGTGGATCTTAGAACAAATAAACCTTTTCATACAGCCTGTAAGTATTCCTTTTACTTGGGAAAAAAAAAAAAAGAAAGCCATGGAAGTAGCTCAAAGATGTAACCTTCTTCCTAAAAATACAAGCAAAACCCAGCTGTAAGGTCAGAGTTTCATAGTAGAACACTGTAAGAACAGAGCATATTTAGGAAAAGTAAGTAATTTTAAAAGAAGGCATTCGAAAATTAGTTTTCCTTTTATTATAAACACCACAGTCTTTCATACAGTTGGAGTTGTTGGTTTTCAGAGAGTTTTTTTATGCAGGATTTTTTCTATTGGTTTTACCATATTTTTATCTGAAAGGGATTTTTCTTAGCCAGATTTTTTAGTAATAAGTGGCCCTTTAACCTTGACATGGACCTGTTGCTTCCCAAGTTGCAGTGCTATCAAATTTAAGTTGTAATACTGCCATTTAATCTGTAACTGAGAATTTATTTGCAAAAATAAATAAGATATCAATCCTTTCATCATGGTATTTGTTAGGAACAGATTACTGTGCTGTAATAAATGGATTAAGCAAGTTGAGTTTTTGGTAAGGGGAGGGGTGTTCTTTGCCTTGCCAGTGTCTGCCCTTTTAAAAGCAGACCACTTTTACAGGTGGTTTGTTGTAATTGTTCTAATGCACTGATTTGATGAAAGAGTGTCATTCCTGTAGGAATAAGGAGCACTGACAGTAACACTTTGGTGAGAGCATCAGATACTCTTTTTAGAGCTGACAAAAGGAAGAGGGAAAATGGATGGGGAGAAGAGGGGGAATGCTTTCCCTCCCTATTGGTATTACAGCCTGAACAGCAGAGGTAATGGGTGATCTCTAGGTCTGTCACAGGGCACTGAAGAGCACATGCACTAGACAGCTGAGCAGCATCCTGTGTATTTATAAAAGAGTTCTGGTTTTAAGTAGGGATTTTATTTTTTGAGAAAGTATGTTAATATCCTGTTGTATATATATATTCACTGAACCATTTTATGGTACGGGGCTCTATGTGTGTGCTGTTTATGCTAGTGCTCAGTTCACAAATGAGAAGCAGAAAGTTGTCATTTTTGGCAGGGTGCAATGGCTCCCGTGTGCTATTTTTCAAAGGCTTTTATAAACTCTTTTGTGTATTTCTGGGTTAAGTTAGTTCTGTTAATGCTCTGCTTGTAAAGTATAAATAGAAGCATTAACGTTCGCTGTAATTTAAGCAAGGTGGCAGCATAATGGAAACTTTTTACCAGACATCTATTTAATCAAGACCAGTAACTGGAATACGTAGAAAATTATTTTCAACTTTAAGTCGTAATGTGCTAAAGTGATAGGGGGAAAAACCCCAAAAAATAAAACCCCTTTTGGGATTGACAAGTTTGCTGGCTCGCTGTCAGCTGCTCATTTCACTTGGCAGTGATGTAACTTCTCTTTCTTCACTAACTTCAAATGTTACTTCAAGCCTTCATGGTTAAAAGTTAAATTATGACCTAGAGTGATCTTTTTGCCACTCAATGACCACACAGCAGATTTTTGTTTTCAGTGACATACTCTGCTACATTTCTTTCTAAAAGGTGTCAATTTACAGCCTGTGAGGGAGCACTTACGTGGTATTCTGTTCCCAGGAGGGACCTCATATCTTGTAGCTCAAGCTGGTGTGGCTTCTGACTTACTTGTTTAGATTGGGAAAGGTAATCTTTTAGTTTCATTTAACCCACATCTTCCCTTCAGGGCCAAAAGGACAAATCTCCATTCATTTTATAGTTTTTATTTGACAGCTCATTTCTGTTGTCCTACTGTTCCTCTGTCACTCACATAATCTTACATTGTGCTGAACAGGTTTGTCTCTTCTTTTGTGTGTCCATTATTTCAGTGATGAAGCTCTGGTGCCTGTAGTGGCATCACACTGAAGAACTGCTGTCACTGTGTGAAGAAGCAGGGGGAGGGTGGAAATTAAGAATTATTAAATGGATAGTGTTTAGTTGGAGAGATGGAAATCAGACTATTATCAAGTGGGATTTTTTTCAGTGCAGAGCAGAGGGAATTAATCAAGCAACTGTTTTTCATTACTAGGTCCTCACATGCTGTGCTGAAAACTTGCCATTAAATGTCTGTTTCTGATCTTGAAAGCCTCTTATACACACTTTTGAGGCACATTTATTCAAAGGTCATATTAATTGTTAAAAGCAGTGTTTCATCACTGGAATATAAAGTTCAAAGCAACTAGAATATAAAGTTTTAGAGAAAGAATAAAAATTTTGTGCTGGAGTGTTTCAGATGTCATTTGAGAAGCAGATGATATTGCAGGAGTTGTGTGTAGTGGGAAGCACAGATGATAGGAAAGCCCACGTGAAAGACATTTCACATTTGTAACTCTTCCCAGTACTTGATAACTATTTGAAAATGGAATAAATTTTATCAGATGGCTTGCAGATAAAGTTTTTAGCAGTAACTCTAAACTTAAGAGATGTTTGTGTTGTTTTGAAGTTCGGTGTAGGAGCCATCTTCCACTTCAATAAGTACAAATACGGTCCAACAGAAAGTTTGGGAAATGCTGCTTCTTTAAACAAGTGCAAGTTAAAAAGAAAATGTTGGGGAGGGAAATCTGGTCTCTACTATTACCTATTTATGATGTAATGAGAGCTTAGATGCTGGGTTGTGTAGTTGTTTTCACTTTGGGCAAAATTTAAACGTGGGTTTGCATTGTGCCTGTGAAACCTGTTTGTGTTGAGAAATCAGGAGCTTGTAATGGTGGAGTCCCTTAGTCATTTTTGCACGTTAAGATGTTTATTTGAAAGGCAGTTTGGTTTCTTAAGAACACACATTTCAAATTCAGAGCTTTGTAAGCAGTTGGTAAGTTGGTTGTTCTTTAATTATTAGATTTCACTAAAAACTTAGAAACTGTTTTTGAGTCTTGAAAAAAGCTGTCCATTATATTTTACCTTCTGTTCTCTTAACTCCGATTCCTCCTTCTGATGTTGTCTTTTACTTTTTTCTCTCTTTATTTCCCCTTTAGTCCCCCTTATCTGTGACTTCTCAGATCAGGCAGCTGTGATGATTTCTGTTCACCTCCTGTTCTTGTATGTAATCTTACAGGGTTCTTGTATTCCACCTGAAGTGGGAAACTTTTCTTTGCACATCAAACCCACACACAGCCTGTGCTCTTGTGTACAGGTGGATATCACTCATTGTAAACATTACACAGATGGAGTTTGTACATGAATACATATGTGAATAAACATGTTTTCTCTGCAGAATATATTATACATTCTTGGATTAATTGTCTATGTCAAAATGGTGTAAGAAAATACTAAGAGTCATTTCAGGAATTTTTATTTTGTTTAATTTCTGCAGGAAGTAACCACTTGCTTACCAGAGTACTACAAGTGGACACAGTATTTCTTTCTTAAGCTTTTTGAAGCTGGGATAGTGTATCAAAAAGAGGTAGGTACAAACTTGGACCTTTAATATTTTGCAGGTACACTAGTTTAAGTTACTCATGTCAGTGGCACATTTCCAGATTGTCCATTCATATATATTCAGTGGATTGTGATCTATTAATTTTTAAATAGAATTAATTTTATACATAACTGAATTTATATGTAACACATTTTATATGTAACTAACCAACATGAATGGCCATTGTAACAAGTCAAATCAGAAGTGTTTCTTGTCAGAGATTTATATTGAAGTGCAGGATCTGAATATAGCTTTTATTAGTTTATTTCCTGGCTCTAATATAGGATTTTCTAGATCTTAACTTCCATCATAAAAATATATGACATTGTGAACATTAGGAGACTCTCCAGCAGTGAAATTATTTTCCTGTATAACATTATTATGATACTGTCTCAGAACTGAAGGGATTGGGTATGATAATTGGAGATTATGTGCATAACCAGTCTATTCCTGAACCCTATTTGTGATCTCTAAAATACAAAGTATTAGAGGTCATAAGACTATCACAGCTGTTTATCTACTAGCTGTACATTAAGAAATTATTTTATAAAGAGCGTGTATCAGGCTATCTGCAAAGTGAAGAGTTCAGTTAATTTCTTAAGCAGGAGGTGAAACAAAGATGTTAAATGAGTAGTCCAATGAACTCCCTGTACAGCCAAGGCAATGCAGTTCCAAAATACCTGAACAGCTGCACTTAAACAAAGCAGCAATTTGGTGAATGTTTCTAAATTAGAATGGAAACTAAGATTTCTTAAATATGCTTTGATGTTTCATTTGTATTTTATAGAAACCAGGAAACTGCATAGGACATAATTAGGGATATACTCCAATTATTCTTTGAACCCAGAGAAAAAGATTGATGGTGAAAGATAACATTTAGGATGGCAGGGTGTTACTGAGCTACTTCTCTTCTTTGTATAGGCAAGATGTACTCAAAGGACTTAAATAATAACCAGCAAAACCCTTCAACATGTGATAGGTACTAACATGCTGGCTTAGGGTTTGTTGTTTTTTTTTTTTTCATTTTTGTGTCTTGTGAAATTATTTTTTGTTTGTAATTAAAAAATATTACAAAACATTACAAAAAATATGTATCTTTGTCATAACAAATATATTGTTATCTGTAAATTTGTTTGCTTGAAAAGTGATCCCAGGTGAATCTGAAAAGCACAAGGCTTGCTGCTTCATTCCATGCAGTGATGATATACAAAATAAATTTTGCATGTAAGCTCCAAGTACTGTGGAATCCTGGAGGTGTTTGGGTACCAGTGATTGAATCTGCTTCCAACTTCCATCTGCTTTCAAGTCAAGGATCAGTCTGAGGACTTAAATCAGCATCTGTCAACCTGCAGGGAATGTAATCTCTGGTGGATATGAACCAGTTGCTTTTTGGCAGGAAACAGATGGCAGTGAGAGCCCATAACCCTGGGTCTCTTCAAACAGTCATATATACTTAAAGCATATATTTATCTCATGTTGTCAGTTTATCTGCAATATATTAAGCAATATTTTTGTACAGCTTGAAGTCTCCTGTATTACAATTTCATTTTGGGTACAAGGACATAATTCTTTGTCTTACTGTAACAATAAGAATAAGACAAGTAGAGCGTGTGCCTAGTTAACACTCTGTGCCAGGAGTATGCGTGTCTGATCAGAAACTACCCTGGCAGGGAGACACAGACTCAGTATGTCCAGGAGCTGCAATTATGGAGGATTAACAGTGTCTGTCTGGGTGCTGCAGCATCTACAGAGAGCACCTTTATTCACAATAGCAAAATGCTCATTCTTTTTCCTGTAGTACTGATCTAGTCAATATACTGTAGAGAATATTGGCCTGGCCAGATGTGGATGTCTCACTGAGGATAATACCTGCCCTTACTCTGTTGTTTTTATTAGATACCTGTAATCTGTATTGGAAGCTGAGACACCAAGCCTGGACAGAGATACTTATGCTGTAGATGCCTGAAGTTACATGAGACAAATCTTATCTTAAAAGCATATGGTCTACATTGATGTAGTGAGGAGATGAAAATAATTGGTGTGCTCTGTACACTCTTACACTGTGCTTTCTTTGTGGAGATGACTTTTAGCAGCTTCCTGGGGTCATAGTTTCAGGGGCTGTCGTTGTCAAGAAGTTGCCTTTGTGAGGTATAGTAGGAACTGAAGATTTCATTTATTAGCCAGGTTCTGGATATTAGTCAAAAGTCCATGAGCAATGGAAAGAACAAAATGTAACTTTAAAAATTCAAGGACAAGACCTTTCAGGTACTGATTTCTTAAATACACATTTGCTCTGTGTTTTGCATGATTTATTTAGATGTATCTTCATGATTCATAACAGGAAGTCTTTTTATGCTAAATAATTATATACCTCAGTTACCTTCTAAAATTTTCACCATAATTTTGATAGGATATCATCAAAATAGTATTTTTCCTCAACTTTGAGTCACAGCCAGTTTAATACAAGCTTATGCTAATACTGCTTTATGCAACTGGCACTTTATTACTTCTTAATATTGTCTGATTTATCTCTCTTAAGGTGTTATTTTAACTTCATAGTAGTGTGAGTTTTTTTCAGAACTTTATAAATTAAAAGATCATTACTTTAGAACCATCTTCATAATATGTTGCATCATTGCTGAAGAAATTGTATTTTCTGAAAGTCTGGAAATTAGGTTTGTAATGGTGGAGTATACTGATTTATTTTAATTTCACAATGAATTTTTACAAGCCTTTTATAAAATCTGGTGTGCTGTTATTGGTCAGTAACAGGTAAAAGGAAGGCAAAGAGTAAAAAGTTTAAATTCCAATCTGAATTCACACAAGCTTCATTTGAAGGCAAGTTTGTTTTTATCAAGAAAATAACTTTTGTTCATTTAATGATTATGAATTGTCTATAAATCAGTGTAGGTAGTCAGACTTAGTGCTCCCACAGTGGTGCATGCACACACACATATGTGCTACACACTGAGAACAAACCCCATTACAGTAGTTCTAAGGAAGAGGATCGTTGTTTTGGCTGTGCTCACTGTAAGATTTGTATTCTAAGAATATATAACATATTTAACGTGAAGCAATATTAGTTGTTGGAAACAGGCACTTCTGAAGGTGGTCAGTGATAGATAAATTGTAACGTGAGCAATAGGAGGACAGTGATTAGGGGTTTTTTGTCCTCTCCGTACCCAAAGTATGCATTTGAAATTTTTAAAAAATGTTTCTTGTATTAGAACTCCATGGAGCTGCTGTTTTGCAATCACTCTGATTTAGCTCAAATACTAAATAACAGTCAATATACTGGATTACTCTTCTTTATTGCACTGATTATAGGTTTTTTTCTCTTTCTGTTAATATTTTCAATTTAATGTCTAGCATTTAACAACACCTCTGGAATGACTGAGAGGATTTTTTGTGATCTTACGATAAGCAGTCAACTAAACTGTTCAACACTGAGGAGGAGAGAGTTTGATTTTTGCTTCCTCCCTAGTGTATTATGTCTGGCATTTCAGTTAACCCTCAAAAAACAAGGTTTATACAATTGAACACCAACATTTATTTAATTTTAAATTTTCTTTATTGCATTTGTGTTGATAAGGAAATATGATTCTAAAAATAATTGACACAGCAACAGAAGCTACGTGCAGATAATATCAAGTCTTTCACTTGTAACATAATTGATCATTATAATGCTTCTTTGTGATTCTGTCCTCTCAAGTTGGACATCCTTGTTTTTTCATCCCTCTCAGTCTGACTCAACACTTTTGGATTAGTTGTAAAGAGCTTTTAAACATCAGACTATGTCGTTTGTTATATAGCCAGTCGGAGCACTTAGTTATTTAACAGCCCAGCAGTCGTGTCAGCCTCTCTGCTGGCATGATGAGTCTGGGCAAACACTGCCAACTGCACTCTTGAGTCTTTTGAGTTCTGAGAAGATAAATATTCAAAACATTTCAGCTGAGTCCATGCTGCTGATTCAAATGGATGCTTTGAAAATGTAGAAAACTCAGGGTTCCAAGGTATGCTTCTGGATAATTCTTTCGGTATCTGAAAAGTAGGATTCTGCTTTTTAAATAGTGGCTGAAAATATGTTTTTCTTCCTGCAACTTTTTCCAGGCCTTGGTTAATTGGGATCCAGTGGATCAGACTGTTCTAGCCGATGAGCAGGTGGATGACAATGGCTGCTCATGGCGTTCAGGAGCAAAAGTGGAACAGAAATACCTCAAACAGTGGTTTATCAAGACAACTGCTTATGCCAAGGTATGAAAATAGAAGGTTTGGAAATTATGATAACACTTCACAGAGGTGACTTTTCTTCCAAAACTACTAAGCTGCATGTGGTCCTTTACATATGCATGTTTGTCTAATATATAATTGTATAATAATATATGGGACCCATCCCTGTGTATGTGTGTATATAAAAATTATTATCCCTAAAGTCTTTCTGTTCACCTCTTTAAGAATTCTAAGTAATTGGTGTGGGAGTAAGTTTTGAAGAAATCAAAAAGTATAAATTAGAGATGAATGAATACTGAATTCACACAATGACTTGATATTTACCAAGTGCTTTTCTGTATATGTTTAGTGTAAAGCTGTGCTGTCTTTTGAACTAGAAAATTGTTTGCCTAGTCAGCCTTTTGGGCTTGTGGACATGGAATACAGCCTGTCACCAAACAGTCCTTTCCAGCTATGCCCAAACCACAGTTGTTTATGGTTAACTTCACTGAGGATTCATCTCAACTTTCTGTTTTACTTCATAGTCTACTCAGTTCGATTATCTGTAACTTAAAAAAACATATTTTCAAGTTTTTTAAACATCCCTTTTTGTCCTGAGCTCAAGTTTTGATTGTGGTGGGACATTATAACTTCCACACTGTGAATTCTTCAGCAAAAGTTTTGGCTTTATTGCTCTCTGAAAGTATCAACATCCTGTTTTGTCTGAGTGAAGCTTTTATTACTAGTATTTTGTGTGTTGAAACTTCAAGTACAGATTGAGAAAGTTATTCCCAAGAAAACGTTAAAAATTCATCTTTGATCCTTTTCATGAGTCTTAGATTCAAGAAACCAAATTTCCACCATTATCCAGGGAGAAGAAATCCATGTCTCACTCTATATCTCTTCATAAAAAAGAGAAAAACTTTAGATATCTTCTGTGATGCTTTGATATTTCATACACAGAGAGGTGCCTGAGATGCATGTTTTCTCGTTGTGCTGCTTGTTCTGGTAGTAAGGAGGGAACATTTGCTGTTTCTAAAGGAAAAATGGAGCTTGTCTGCACAATCACAAAATGATCCCAATGTTCTGAGGTTGGTTTTTTTTGTGCCTTCGTCACCGGATTTGGTGGTTTATGACCTTCGTGATATTTCAGGGTCTATTCTGATTCACTTTTCCCGTCAGTTTGAGGTTTCAGCTTCATTAGAGTTTCTACCTTTACTGATATGTCTTTTATCTATTGTCTATGTAAAGGTTGTAGGAGGAAATGACTGGTATTTCTGGCCTGTATCCATGCTTGCACCAAATGACTGTTTGCTTATATCCCTCTAAGAGTGGTGAATCAGCCTTAAATTTTAACTCATCAAGACTAAAAGTCAAGACTGAGGAGCTTTTCAGTAACCTTGAAAATCCCCTTGGCTTATGGGATTGTTACTTGCACAATACTCACCTTCCTCTAGAAATGCTGTTACAGGAAAGCCATCATCTCTTGGAATGGTCACATCTCCAACATGTCATTCCCCAGTAAGAAGGCTCAGCAGATGGTAAGAAGTAACTTTTGCCTCCACAATGCCCCCTCATCTTCTCCCCAAAGATGTGACCTCAGGAGATTCCCATATCCTCTGCCTACATGAAGGGCAAATGTGCAAGTGACTCTTTGTTCCTGAGCATCTTAGTGGCATCATGAGTGAGATCTGCTTCTAATTTTCACCTGGACATGAACACTTCTATAAACCTCTACAAAATACTAAGTCATTGCTACAGAGGACAGTTGAGTACTCTACAAATCTCTGTAAAGTTTTCACAAAATTTTGTTCTGTTCATGGCTGGTATTCTGTAGGGTCTGTGCTAGCTGATACAGCCAGATCAATGAATGATGCCACATTGCTTCCAGCTCCAGTGCTTTGGCAAGCATTACCTTCGTGTTCTCCCACTTCTTGTACAGTGACAGATGCTACCAAGTACCAGCAGGTGGTTTGGATTTTCCTTTTTACTCACCCTCCACTGACTCCCATTTTTTCTTGCTGTGGTGCTGGCTCACTTTCAGTCTCACTCTGCTTCTTCTGGCAAGGGCTTTAAACATTTGGTTGTAGAGGGGCAAAATTACCTTTTTATTTTCATTCCGAAATCTTCAAATAAGAATAGCAGGTTACCAGGCTCTGCTGTACTAAATCCAATATCTGATATTAGATGGATTTCATTCTTGGAAGGTTAAAACAAATAAATTCCCTTTTCTGGTACTTTCTTTTTTTTTTTTTTAATTTCAAGTTGCAAGAGACTACGTAACATAGCATGTTGTGTCTTACTTTCTGAAGAGGACTGTTTTGGTCATGCAGTTCTGAATGACTCATGAACTGCAAGCCAGAACTAAAGACAGGCTGTCAGAGAGTGTATCTGAACTAATACTGCCCAAGTATTTCAGTCTCTTAGGAACTCTGTGCCCATACTGACATAATCAGGAAGCTTCACAAACACATTTTGACAGCAGCCAAATTATAGAGCTTTGGCTCCTCATTCCAAATATTTTGACGAATTATCCTTAAAACTCAACTTTGCACCCATTTCTTCATTCCTTATGGTAATCACTCCAGTATTTTTCAAGAAGTGGTAGGAGGCATGAGTCCTTCCTTCTGAATCTGTTTCATTTGATTACTTTTTATTTGGATTCAGGCTTTTGACAGTTGATCTAGATCCGTATTGTCCTACATTGTTGAACACCATGGTTACAGGAGTCACTTTTCTCAGCCTATTCCTCAAACCTTCTTCCCCACCTCTTTTCAAAAGCCCTTGCCAGGAGCCCGGGCTTTCAGAGGGAGATGTTAATTTACCTTTCTTGTTTACAGAGCCTTTCATCTTGGAGTGGAGGATCCATATTTCACAGAGCTAGTCCTAATAGGTGTGAAGGGTAGAGACATCTCTTTAAGAAGTTAAAGACCTTTAATCACTAATAAGATTTCAGGATAACATTAGTGGTGATGAAACCTTCACTTCAGCAGGGTGCATTATTTCATGTCTCCTGATTTTGAAGACACTTATTTCCATAAAGAGGTATTCCTGGCTTACATAATGGACCAGAACCACTACCAGTACAACTTCCTTTCCTGAAATTCTTTGCTTGTCAGAGACTTCAAACACTTGTGCTTCTAATGGTAAATAAATACAGTTAGATTCTTTATGGATCTCACTTCTCTTTTTTGTCAGTTGTTCAGGGCCCACCAGGAGTATGTGTACAGTTACTCTACCACAGTTATTTTCAGATACCTGAAGGCTCAGGATGCAGCACTAGTAGAGAGCATTTGTGTCCAAGCTGAGCTTATATGATGAAGGTTACTTATGATAATCCATATGCTAGACTCCTGTGAAAGAGACATCTGAGAAGACATTGTAAAGATCCATAATGGGCCTGGGGATTTCAAATCCACAGCTGACTTTTTTTTTGCATTAATACCCTAATAGAAATAGCAGTTTGCCCTTCCAGAACTTGTCTGGCCCGGAGCTCTTTAGTCCCCATTTCTGAGTCAACTCCCTGTTGAACATCTTTTATCCAGTTCTGCTCATTTAAAAGGTGTCCAGAAAGTTGAAGTGGTGTCAGATTAGCATTGTCAACATTATACAGATCCAAAGATCTACATTTTTTGTCAGTATAGAGTAGCATTTAGGTCTTTGAGCCATACAGCCAGAATTCGTGTCAGAACACAGCTGACCCTCTATTTCCTCACAGGCTGGACAAGTTCATGGACACAGAGCAGATTTAATCCTTCCTTGTGTGAGATGCTTTTCCTAGGTCTGTGAAAAGGTAGAGAGCTGAGTGGATCAGGCTCTCAGTGAGCTGTATGACTAGATTTCTGTTATCCACTGATGTTTCACTGGTTTTTATTTTTAAAATGAAAAAATGGGATGCCACTAAGAGATTTTCTGATAGTAATTTAATCCTTGAACCTTTTTGGAAAGACTTGTAGTTTTTTTCCAGCTTTGGCTATTTTTAGACTTAGAATGTTAGTATTCTATGAATGCCCCACTCATCTTTCTATAGTGAGGCCTTTGATTTTGGTATATCATGGGGAAAGCCATTTGTTTCTAGTCACCTTTCCTTGCACCTTCAACAGTGACTAATATGTCTTCTGAAAAATTTACAGAAATTTAAGACCAAATGTCAGAAAGTTCCACCTTTGCCCTTTTTCTAGGACAAGGCTCTCTGCAAATCTGTTCGCTATTCATGCCCAGTGTTATACTTGATTTTTCTATAAGCTGACATAGCAGGAAAGTAGATTGGAAAAAATCTTTAGTTCTGGTAACATGGTTTAGAGGAAAATATAAGTCTTTATTTCATAACCTTGCTTCACAGAGTTCCATTTAAAATATATTAAATTAATCTGCTACCCCTTAATTCATCATGCAAATTACCAGTCAGCAATAGTGGCTGAATGTGTAGGGATGTAACTTATTTTCTACTTGGAACATCCACAGATTATTTTGTTGTAACTATTCAGCCTCTTTATATTGATGATCTTTCTAGTGATCTGTGTTTCTCTCTTTTGCCCATTTATCATTTTATGTTTTCCTTATATCTCACAACCTTGATAAAAATACAAACTAGTCGGGGTAATCCTCATGAGCAATGCTTACATTACTGGTCACACAGCAGGAAGGAAGGAGTTCCATGATCAGCAATGGGCTGTGTGTTACAGGGGTCACTGTTTCATTCCTACACACACTATTTTCAGATTTCTCTTGTGTCAAGTGGAATCATTTCCTGTGGACTTGCTTTGATTTCTTTATTGTTACTGCACCAGCTCATATTCCTTTCTTGCAATATAAAATGCAAACAAAGCAGTGTTGGCTCACATGGCAATTTACTATCAACAATGCATATTTTTTTCAAAGGGCAAAAACGTTGACCAAGCTTTTAAATGCTTACCAGAAAGAATTTTGGTTATGTAAAGTAATAAAGTAATCATGACCCATTTTTAAGCTCTAAAGTACATATGGAATGGTCTAGCAGCTTTTAAGGATTTTTAAAGAACATTTTAATTGTCATTTTTCTTGTGACAGAGTTCTTTGATAAAAGTATAATGTCTTAACTGATGGCATTATTATTAAAATTGTTGTCTGTGCATTTAAGATGTTTAAGCTAAAACATTTAGTTGCTATGGTTACCCAGCTGAATCAGTAGGCAGATTCATTGGAAAAATCTATCTGTAAATGTTGGTATTTTCTGCATGTACCTGTAAATTGCTGTTTATGCCTGGTCAGCTGAGTCCTCAAATCAGAATCAGTAAGATTAGTCTTTTTAAGATCTCTGTTTTTCCATATTTTACTTTACAAAAATCATCCAAATAACTGGAAAATAATCTTTTCTTGAAGAAAATTAAACAGAAACAACTTTAAAGCATCAAGTTTTGCCTTAAATCATCTCCCGTTATTTTGCACAACAATAAGATAGTCTATGTATGTTTCATTCAAATACTGGGGAATGTAACAGGCCCAACAAAATCCTGCTATTGTAACTCAGAGTTGCCATCCTGTAATAAAAGTAAGACCCTTTCTTAGTTAATTTTTTTGTACAGACATTTAGAGACAAACCCTTCTCATATTCTGTGGAGTGCAGGAACATAGGTGTTGGGCATGGTGCTGACTCTGTGAAGGGAAAAGAACATGTGATGGATGCATGAGGTCTTCTCCAGCTTTCCTCTGGCTTTGTGCTGCATCTGACAGCCCTTTTGCCTTGTCTGAATACCTTTGGAATTATTTAATGTAGTTGTGTTTTGCTTGACTTTTTAAATTTTTTTATTTTATTTCTGGAATATTAAGCCAAATGGTAATGAAATGGATGATTTTAGGATGTTAAGAATCTTGAAAGTATGTTGGCTTTTTCATAGCATAAGGTAATGCCTCATCACTGAGGAGAATTGAAATGCTGACTCTTTAGTTTTTCATTCTTTATGAGTTATTATTTTCAATTCCCACACTTAGGGTCCAGCTCATAGTTGTCTTCTTCCAACAGAACAGGCCTGATAAACCTCAGTTTGAAACTCTGGAGTCAGGCTGAGAGCTCTCTCCTGGACAGGGACCAAGAGCACTGCCTCCTCAGCTTGCTTAGCACTTCATTAATAGCAAATGGCACCTGTTTTGTCTGGCAAGACAGAAAGTTGTGTGTGAATATCCACACCAGGCTGGTCTTTTCACCTTAGTTTAAACAGATCTCATTTGATGCTGCAGCAATATAAATTTAAGTTGCTCTTGGTATAAGGTTAATCAAAACAGTGAATGCTCAATACTACTAAAAATGATAACAATTGTTTTTAAAGAGCTTTTATATTTATGGAGTCAATTGCTCATTGCAAAGATACCCTTCATTATGTTGGAAAAGGAGTATCTTCTCTTTGGCAATTTAAGCAGAGATGAGCCCTGACAAGCAGATCTGGAGGATAAGGATGGGTTTACTTTGTGCTTTTGAGGAATCATTTATTTGCCTCAGTTCTACATAATCAAACTTGACGTGTTTGTTGCCCATAAATTTTGAGGTAAAGAAATGGGAAAACTGCTGACAATTTAGACATTTATGAGAAACAATTTGAAGTATACACAGTATCTGTCTTATTGCTCCTATTTAATGTAAGTTTTCAGTATTCTTCACACATGGGAAATAAAAGTCAACAGTGACCTACAACGGTAGAGACAGAAAATACTGAAGGAAAAAAATATAATAAGAAGAGATTAAATACCAGCAGAAGCTGTACTGCATAATCACAGTTGGAACTGTGCAGCAGAGTGCAAAATAAAACAGTGGGCAGCCTAACTTTAATTTCCTCTACTTTAGTTAATACATTAAGTTGTATGAAATGATTTCATGTAGACTTTAATGTTTGGTTACTCTTTTGGGAGTTAGATCAAATAAAGTGAAGAGTTTCGTTTTAATCCAAACAGAGCTTGGATATTTATTTGACTCTTCTTCAGACGCAAAGCTTTTTAATTTTATTGTAATTCAGTAGAATGCAATTTTATTTTGCTAATGAATTGAATTATTTTGAAATGCAACTTTTTGCTGATCTTTTTATTTTAGTCTTGTTATCATCTTGCAGATGTGTCAAACTTCATGAAAGTGTCTTCAGTGAAAAAGAGTATACATTTGACTTTATAGATTATATTTTGATTTTTTGTTTTATTTCATTTACTGTCACAGAGAAGTTGCAATGCTCTCACTAAGTATGACATTAGTAGCAGATATTAATGTACTAAAAATTGTAGTACACGAAGTCAGAGATGGAATTTTTTTAGGTGCTCAGCAGAATCCTCCCCCTTTAAACCACAAGTGGGGGGACTTTTGGAGCTGAGATGCTCTAGGGAAATTATAAAGCAATTATGTTCTTGGATTTTATGGACCTTTTTTGCCTGGAGATTGCTTAAGTGAAGTTCTGTTTCTGTCATAATCTTCAGCAGGCTAAACTGTGAGATCAGTTTTCCACATAGAAATGTGGTCATCATTGTCTGTTATGAACTGTCAGCAAACTCATCTTGATTTTGTGACTCTCTGATCATCTGAGCTGGTTGACTTTCATATTGTAGCTGCGCCAGAATTTTCTGTATGTTCTGAAAGACTAAAGCAGTCCTGTGAAACATCAGTTTATCCTGAATCTCCAGCTTCTCCAGGTGTCAGAGCCTTGAAGTCATGCTCATCCCTGAACATAGCTTTGATTTCTAGCTTTTTCTTGAGCCTGTCTATCTTTAGATCTGAAAGACTGCCAAAATGTATTTATGCTATTCCTTGACTTGTGTTTAATTAAGATAGGAGTCATTTCTCCTGTAATTAGATGTTTGCATTTGAAGTTTTCTAATCTCTCCCTAAGTAATGAAAAATGAAGGCAGAAAGAACTCTGCTACCTAGTGTTTCCAAATTTCTCACTGTGAAGTCATCATCAGAAATTTGAAAATTGAGTTTATTTGATCATCTTATCACTCTCTGCTTACTGCATCGTGACACTGCTGTCATTTTTCATCCCCTGCAGGATCCAGTGTGGTTTCACTTTAGTTTATTTGCCTGTGTGCTGGGAATCTTCTTGTTGATTGTCTCCTCTGTGTTAACCAACCTGGGTAATAAATCTGTGGCATGATAACTAGGAGTTCTCTACACATCTTCAAGGATCAGAATTTTTGTTTAAGGAAAGATGTTAAGGGGTTGGAATGGACCTTAAAAATCATTTGGTCCCAATGTCCCCTGCCATGGGCAGGGACATCTCCCACTAGACCAGGTTGCTCAAGGCCCCTTCCAATCTGACCTTGAGCACTGCCAGGGTTGACAAATTGCAGAATTCATGGGACTTGTTTAATGATTCAGAAGATATTTTACCAAACATGGCAGTGATTTTAAAAAAAAAGAACATGGAAGCAAAATTCATGGAGTTAATATTCAGCTTTACAAAGACTAGCTTATGATATTCAGGAATTTCTATGCTAGTATTGGTCAAGAGTTTCATATATCCAAACAATCCACATGTAATTTGTGAGTTTATATTTTTTCAGGGTGTAGTGCAATTGGATTTGACAATAAAAAGTTTTTTAAAAGGATTTTCCTTAAGCAATTTTTTTAAAGCTCCTAGTTTGCATGGATGAATTTTGAATGTACAAGTGCATTCATGTGCGTAAGAATTAATGTTTCTCTACTTTTCTGCTAGTGAGTATCCTAGGTTAATTTGCCATTCAGAAACGCTAACATACTAGCAGTATGCATATTCTCTATTTCTTGCCTCTGTAATAATAGATAGTGTTTGTGGTTTACATGTTCATTTGCTGCTTCACCTGCTATTTGAAGCCTTCACAAGAAATCAGAGTAGTGTGTTGAAAACAAAGAACTGAGAATCATAAATCCAAATTGAATTTTTTTAAGGTTTTTTGTTAGGTTGGTTTGTTGTTGGGTGGTTTTTTTTGTATCTCACAATAGTGCTGTTTATGTGCAAATTAAGATGTGAAGGGTTTGTGTTTGGCAGGTTGTGTCATCATGCAGAACAAGTTTCGTTACCTTCATTCAGGTGCAGTTAAGTTGGCTCTTGCTGTATTTAGCTGCAGCAAGCAATTGCTTTATCAACAGAAGGATAGGGCCAATTCAGACTGTAGCCTACAGCTTATAATAAGGCCAGTAAATTAGAGTAAAATCATTACCACACTGGTATTGATTCTTGGTGTGTTAATCCTAAACTTTCGCTGGCAAGCAATTACAGACTGTACAGTTTGAGTGGAGCACATGCAAATTTAGCTGGTTCTACCAGCAAACTGGGGATAGAATGGATATCCAAGCAGAAGGCCTTACAAAAATGTAATAATGTGTCCAGCCAGTTCTGTGTGTATTGGCACAGTTTCATTTTTTCTAAAACGCATAAAATCCTTGCAAAGAATATATCCAGGTATTGTGTACATATCTCTATATACCTCCAGTTCCTATTTATTCTTTGGTAGGTATGTATGTACATAGATGGGTCATGGCAGATAAAGCTTAGTAGTCTCTGGAACACTGTAAATAGAATATTGACAACTTGGAATTCTCTGTGATACATTATGCTTGCAGTTGTCAACTAAAACTGCTTAAACTTACAGTATGAAAGAAACGCTTCCAAACCCCCACCATTGTTTATAAATCATCAATAAATTATTTTGATTCTTAAAGATGTAGAAAGCAATAATAATCCCAAGTAGTGGTGTAATATTATGATTCACAAAGGACATGCCTTTTGTTGTATTTTGAATGATAGAGATACAGCAGAGCAGTAACTGGAAAATAATTCTTACAGTATCTTTTATGTATCTCACTTTGAAATTATTTAAGAATGTCATTAAAACACAACTTGAAACACATTCTTGAAAAAGGATGAATTGTACATTCACTAATTATCTAACTACCTACTGTTTAGTTTGAGCAGCACATAGTAGCTACTGACCATCCCTGCAGGTTGTTAGCAATCAGTGAGATAATAAAGTACTTGCACATTTGATGTTGGGCATCACAGCTGAAGGAGAAATTATTCAACATGTTGCCTTATTCTTAGATTTTAACTGTAATGGTTCATTTGTCTGGGTGACTCAGGCTTCTGCTGTACTTCTGCCAAATTAAAGATTTTGGACAGTTATGGAGTATTCATAACAAAAATGTGACATGTTATGAAGTACAAAATAAGATGAATTTTGATAATCTGTTCCTTTGTCTTCTCCTTTACTTTTTTATAGATTTAATTTATTCAAATCATACTGTTCAAATTGTGCATACAAATATGAGTTGACTTGTAGTAGTCTGTTACAGCTCCATGCCACCCATCAAAAAGCAGATAAATATATAGATATATCTTTTGTTGAGTATAAATATACTCAGAGGTTTATGTTGGCTGTTGGACATTATGGCTAGTGAAGGAGACAGCACTTAATTTCTCCTCTGCTGCATAATACAGAGTCATTTAGGTTGGAAAAGACCTTTGAGATCCTCATGTCCAGCCAGTAACCCAGCACTGCCAGGTCCATCCCTAATCCCTCTCCCTAAGCAGCATGTCTATGGGTCTTTTAAATACCCTCAGAGACAGTGATCAAGTGCTTCCCTGGGCTGCCTGTTTCAATGTAACCATTTACATGAAGAAATTTTACATAATATCCAACCTAATCCTCCTCTGGCACAGCTTGAGGCCCTTTCCTCTGGTCCTGTCACTTGTTACCTGGGAGAAGAGGCCGATCCCAACCTGGCTACAACCTCCTTTCAGGTGGTTGTAGGGAGTGATAAGGTCACCCCTGAGTCTCCTCCTCTACCCCCACCTTACCATTTTGCTGTTAGTTGTAGTTAAGCCCACAGTATTATTCTGTGTGCCTATACCAGCTGAATGTCCTACTTCTTTCTTTTGTTGCTTTAGGCTATGTTTGATGCTTTGTCTGATCTCCCTGAGTGGTATGGTATCAAAGAAATGCAGGCCAACTGGATAGGTGACTGTGTTGGTTGCTCGCTTGACTTCTTGCTCAAGGTGAGTCAGAAATCCGAGTTTCTGCTATCTTGGTTGGGCTAACTGCAACCCCTGAAATGGGTGATGGGAATGGATTTTCAGTTTTTAAAAGCTCAAAACCTACTAAAGATTATTACCATATTGATGCCCAGACCAGCACAGAATCCTGAAGAACACCACTTGTGGGTTGAAGAGATACTCTCTGCTGTCCTCCTCAGGAAAGGTTTTGTGTGTTCAGATGGATGCAAGTTGGCTGTGTGTGTGTTTGTACCAAAACACATGCCAATTCATAAGCTTTCCTGAAAGCCAGGACACTGAGGGAGCAATGCCAAGAGAAATATCAGCTGGGCTCTATCTGGGCTTTTGCTCCTCTCTGCATGGCACCTCCTCTGTCAGATCCAGGCTGACCTCAGGCAAGCTGCTCTGCTTACAGTTGTCTATTATCTAATTGACTATGTACAGTAATTAAAATAATTGAAGCCACACCATTTGGTAGTGATGGGCTACAGAGAAGTCTAGATGAAAAGAAAGAAGGTGAAAGAAGAAAGAAATCTGAAGAAAATTATTATCTTCAAGACTTCAGATTTTCCCATATTTTCTCAAGTGAGGCAGAAGGCTTCATTTATATGATAGTGAGAGAAGAGATTTTTTAGAGACCCTGACCAAATTCCAGCCCTTGTGCTTCAAAGCTTTATTGTGCTTATTTACTCTGGTCTAGCATTTTAAGAGTGGCTTCTTATTTTTAAATGCTGAATTTTTTTTGAACTTTGAGACAGCTTAAACATTCTAAATTCCTCTGATTTGCACACTGCTAAAAGATGCATTTTTGTATTTAAGCTGCTTTTATCAATTATTTCTGAAAATTTATATCAATACTTATTACGGAAAAACCATCTTCGAAAACCCCCATACACTCCACAGTTAGTTGACCTAAGATATAAACCTTGTTGATAGTTTCAGGTGGTAATTCTTAAGCAATCTTTGAAGTTTATTACTCATTTTTTATGTGCAGTTGTTTTAATGTTGTGCCACCTTTTATAATTTTATTTCTGTACACAAGTCACAGCATTGACTTCAGAGTGGTATGGTGGAAAGCCATATGGTAGCTGAAAAAAAAAATCTGAAATTCTCTTTAGTTTTCGGAGGTAACATCTCATTGCAGTTCCTTGGAAACAGGGCATGCATATTAAAATGGAATAGAAGGATTCCAGGTTGCTTAGCCAGGGATTGAATCTAGCTCAGTAGTACAATGCAATATTACATACGAATTTAGTATTATATTTTTATAGATATATTCAGATAAACTGAGGCAAGACTGTAAGGCAACTTCCTCAAGGCCTTAAAAGTAAGTTTTGTCAAGGTTTGAGTCTGGAAAATTCCTATAGTGGGAGCGTGTCTGGCTTGGATATTTGGAACTGTGTATTTCTACAGGGTGATGTAAACTCATAAGATGCATAAGAAGGAAGGGGAATATAAAACCACTTCACTTCCAGTGGGAATTTTTCTGCTCTTTTTCAGGTTAATGGTGAAGTAACAGGAGAGAAGCTAGCAGCTTACACCTATACGCCTGAAGCCATTTTTGGAGCTTCCCATTTATATATCTTACCAACTCACAGACTGCTACATGGTAATAGCAGTCTCAAGAAAGTCTTTCAGAGGGAGTTCATCCCAGGGAAAGGTGATATTTTTCTCATATTGCATTTTGTTGTAGAAGAGCAACAGTTTTAGAGAATGATCGTTAGAGAATGTGTGCCAAGCTGAGCAGGAGCTGTTCCTGTTGGGAGGGAGCAGATCTTTTGATTCTTGGTATATGTCACACAGTGTCACACTAGCCTGTCTTGGCTTCAGATGTGGTGAGAGCAGCTATGCAAGAATTCTTCTTTCTGTAATGGCTGTAACAGCTCTCAGTGTAAAAAAGCAGTGGAACAGATTCTTGTTTCCTCATGTACCAGAAATGAGTAGTCCAGATTCCACTGTGTCAGCCCATTGGAAAATCTCACGTCTCTGCGGTGATTTGTCATTAGCACAAAGACAGCAGAACCAACTCTTGCACCAACAATGATTCCTTTCTGTCACAGGCAATATAAAAAGGGCAATAGATCACTAATACATAGCAAAGTGCTCACTGATAGATAGCAAAATAATACTCTGTTGTGCAGATCCTTTAATTAATTAATACGAGACTAACGGAGTGGGTGTAGGGGATCGCTTTTTGTGACTTGCACACCAGATATAAATAAAGGGTAATTCTTCAATGTTGTTAAGTGTATTCCTGAAGGCTCCTATCACCATTTCTGCCTATATTTAGCATCCATGGCCTAGCATTTTTTTCGTGTTTGGAAAGCCTGAAAATTACAAGAGTAAATACTAGTAATACTGAATGGTTTTATTTCTACTTCAGACTAGTGTTCAATTCTTTTTTCCCCTCACTGGTAAAGATGAGGCTTCATTGTGTAATATCTGATGTCAACAGCAGAGAAGCAGAAATCTTGTGGGAAATTGTGTTGGTTGCACAGAATCTGCTTTATTTTTGACTGCTTCATTTCTATAACCTTAAAAAAGTTTGCTTGCTAGCAGGAAAAAAAAACACCAAAAAAAACCAAAAACAAAACCCCACACAACAAACAAACAAACCAACAAACAGAGCCTGCTTGTGTTGAATATATAGAGCTCCTGTCTCAGGGGTGGGCAAAGCTTGAAGAATTTTGAAGACCAAATTTGCAGTTCTTGAAGTTGAGACAAACCAAAGCACTAACTGCAGAAATACACATCTCTGTGTGTGCCTGTGCCTTGGATTTTGTGCTTTAAGCTAAACCACACAAGTGCAGAATGCACTTTTAGTAAGGACAACAGTATATTTTTTATATTGGTTTTTAAGTGGAAACACTTGTAAAAGCTTTTTTGTGTCTGTTAACAATAAGCATAAACCTTTTGGTTGAGCTAAATTAAGAAACTCTCAGTTGGGATAACAATGGCCATAAGTCCTCAAAAAAGAGGAACAATTCCAGCACCATAACTCTGCTGTTGTGCACTCTTGCTAATTACAAATATACATCTATGCATTCTTCAGTTGAAATTGGCCAATATTTCTTACTATTTCTTGAGGCACAGACTCAAAGGTGCAGACTGTACTTTCCAGAGAAGAGAACATAAAGGAGAAGAATTTCTGCATGAACTTCCAGATTTGCATTTCAGCCATGGTACATATGAAAGGCCAATGATGGCATTAAAACACAAAGAAATTTTGGGTGGCCTTGTATAGACTACATTTTCACATTAACCAGGATTTTTAAAAAAAATTCACCAGTAACATTAACATTTTCATTTACTAAGTGTCATTGTTTTCTTTTCAATGGAAATAGTCTTGTAACTCCCTTTCTTCAGTTTGTTCTCAGTTACACAATTAGGAGGTTATGTTTTTTTGAACGGATAAAAAAAGCTGTTTTATTGCAAAGTAACTAAAAATTCTAATACCTTTACTTTTGAAGTATAGGTATTTAAATGAGTTTTCAAACATTCAGTTTTATTGCCATAAAAACTTATGTTAATTTAAAATCTGGTAAGTCTTCAAGTTTTGACAGTGTGAGGTGTCTGAGAGGAAGATTTGACCCTTGCATTGTTCATTATCTCATTGTAATGCTATGCATACCTTCTTTAGCATTTGTCACTGTAATATCATCTCTTTTTGGTTATGTTAATAATGATGTGAGCAAATGAGCATCTTTGTAAACTGGAGCTATTATTCTGGATTCCAGCATAAGGTGAAAATTATTGCTGGGTAGAAGAAAGAGGTTATTTTTAAAAGCAGACCATCCTACCCACTCAGCTTCCTGTTCATGACGCGTTTTGGTTAGTTGCTTTTAAAGAGTGAAAGTATTCCTTTTGTACTTTTTTCAAACAGAGGAGGAAAGCTGTGTGCAGTGGTTTGAATGTGAATTTTTTCTTTATAAATATCTCAGATAACTGAAATTTGAAAAATTATTCATCTGAAAGAAATAAATATATCATTTGTGTTGAGTGATGAGATACAGCAGCCCTGTTCTCACAATTGCTGTTACTTTACTTCAAGCAGATTTTAAGCATTGCAGTACAAGCCTAAAACTTTCCTCAGCTTAGCTATGAAGGTAGGTGAAAGGAAGCTCTTAGCAGCCCATATTTTAATTATTTTAATTATCATCACTTGGTTAAAGTGTGGTGCTAAGAACACCAAGGTCTGTGTATTCATTCCAGATATGGGCCATTCACTAAAGAGTTGGACTTGATGATCCTCATGGGTGCCTTCCAACTCAGAATAGTCTGTGAAATCTATTAAATCAACTAAAAGGCACTGAATAAGTCTGGGATTTGAATCCTTAAAACTTGAGAGTCTTTAGATTTGGTTTTCATCTTGCCAAGCCACCCAAGTTGCACATTGTAAATCAATTTCAGCTTGTTACAGTTCTCACCCTTGATTCTCTCCTCTCTTCCCCTTCCTGTGGACATCGGGTTCCTTGTCTGTAATAGGAATATGAATATTATATTTGGAAATCAGTATGATACTTAGGAGGCCTTTTAACATTGGTCAGTGTTTCCCATGCCATATAGTCCTTCTGTAAGAAATTAATCATAAGGATATAAGCTCCCCTACAGTTTCAGCTTATTTTTGGTGGAATTTTTTAATACTGTATGCTAGTATATTAACCAGGGCTTACTAAAGGCAATTCACACAACTTGCAGCAGGCTGCATTTTGGTCAAAGACTGTTTTTTGGGGGTTTTTTTAATGTAATCCAAATTTTAATCTGTTTTTATTCAGGTGCTTGCTATGTTTTCTAATCATGAAAATTTGTCAATCCAACTTAGTGAACATTGTAATATATCTGAGATTTTAGAAATGTGATTAAGTTTTTAATTTTCTTTCTTTTTTAAAGAAAATTTAATTTAAAATTTGTTTATGTTTAAGACAAATTGCATTCTAATGGCAAGTGATGTTCTTAGCATATCTTCAGTCATATTTTACTTACTGTATCGTTACGTTTGTTTTCAGACTCACTCACTTCAGTGACAGCTGTGAATTTGCTTACCAATCAGGAGATTCCTGTAGTCATCTCAGCAAAACCCAATTTTGATAATTATCTTGATACTAAAATAGGTATGTGATATCTAATGTGTAAGTGGAATAGTATAGTTTTCAGTTGCTGCATTGGAGCACAAGATACTGTTGTGATAAATCAATGAACACAGAGACTCTCTCCTGGAGTTTGTAACTCTCTTCTTCATTAGTAAAGAAGGAAAGGAAAAGTTGGCTATGTGGAATCTGTCTGGGAGAAGAGATGTAGAGGATGATAAATTTAAATGGAAATATTATAAAATTAGTGCATTTAATGAGCTAAATTTGAGGATCTGCATATCTTAAGAAGACTTATTAAGTACAGTGCATGTGTGGTTGTCTGTCTCTCACCATCCTTAATCAAAACAGAGCTGGCTCCTTTCCTGCCCAGGGAGCCTAGTCCTCCAGCTTGGGCAGCTAAGTACATATGTTTAGATAATATGATTGTCCTTATAAGTAAAATTAGAAATAAAACAGTGTCCATTTTAATCTACACCCACTGAGCTTTTTGTTTACTCTGGTGCTCTGCCATGGTCTCATCTCAACAACATTCAGAAGGAAATGTTCTGTGCCAGTCCAAACAAGAAACGTTTCTCTCTTTTTCCAGTACTTTCCTTATCCCTCAACTCCTGTTTGTTGCCTTCCCATTGCTGATATTCCTTTCCTGTCCTGGGGCTGCTGCTTTCACCACTGCCAGTATTGGCTATTCTTGCACAGCTGGCCTGTATGAAACCAGCTGACTGCAAAAATGTCTTGCACAACCCTCACAGGGCTGATGGAAATACCCACTTGGTCTGTGTACCTTCATTTTAACGTGCCCTCATCTTACACTTTAGATATGAGTCCAGTTTTGAGGAAGAGAATCTTCCCTCATGTAAGAGAAACCAAATAATTGAGATATCTAATCTTATTTTTCCTTAAAAGCTTCCAGCTTGCTCACTGGCACATACCTTGGTGTTAGTCTGTTGGACACAGCCCAGCTCTTCCTGGGAAACTCTACATGCCAGTTGCTGAGCTTTGCCAATGTGCATTGATAGCAGCATCTTTTCAAGAGGGCAAGCCAAAAAGTGGGACCTGCCTTTCTCCATTTGCAGAGCATATTGTGAAGCCACCTGTTGCAGACTACAGGGCTCATGACAAATTAAGATACATACATTTTTCTATTATAAAGCCTTGAAATGGCAAGACTACATCTGGTGGAAAGATCAAATAGCAGTTCCGTATTTTGCTAGTTAAGGTGTTATTTGTTACAGGGGAGTTTGGCTTGATTTTCTTTAGTTATTTGCTTCCAAGCTTCCACATGTTGGTGGAGTTAACATATAGCAGGCTTTTCATTACCTGAAAAAAGGTGATTGTTAAATTGCTTTTGAGTGAAGCAGTTTGTATGTGAATAATTATAATGTGCTTAGCAAACATTATGAGAGTTTTTGTCTGTAGTTTTCACCAACTTGATGTTAGCACTGGCTTGTTGGAATAAGTTTCTCTGCCTTTTAAAGATGGCAGCAGTTGTGCAGGATTGTTCAAATTATGAATTAAATTATCACTGAAAGGAAAAAGTATGCAGAAAGATGTCTCTCTGTGGAAATAATAAATCTGTTGCTATCTCAGCATTATTTCAGAATACATGTGATAATAAAGATAATAAATATCTTCACTCCCTGTGAGAGGTAATCCTCCAGAGCAGAACTGAAATGGATGACTGTCCCCAATAATAAGATACAACAGGAAAGATAACATCAGGGGCCTTAAATACTGTGACTTCTGTAACTGACCTCAATACCTACAGGAAGTATTCTCACTAGTTATGTTCTGAGTAGAAAATTGGTGTTATTTGAATGGTTTTCCTGAGTTTAAAAACGAATCATGTCTTTGATAATAAGTTAAAGGGATAGTAATGTTACAGACTGTTGTGTTGTGGTACATTTTGGTAAACTATGACATTAGAAAGAGGTTGAATTTACTATTGAAACAGGAGGACTATTTCAGCTGTTTGTTTACTCTTTGATTTTCATATTCACAATTGAAATTAATTTTTTTACTTTTTTAAATATATTTAGATAACAGAACTATTGAAAACTCTATGATTCTATCCAAATTTTGTAGCTTTATTTTTATTTTTTTTCAGAAGAAATTTTCAATCAACTTTTCAGCCTTTTCTGCTGAAGGACATTGATGACCATTTGAATTACCAAGGAACTGAAAATTACATTTATAATTATTGCTGTTTGAATTTCACTGCTTAAAGAATATGAAAACATTTTTATTGTTCTTAGATATTTTTCTTTAACTCCTTTGGGCAATCATAAATCATTACAAGGAGAGTGTGTTAGAAATGGAATGTTTTTTCCTCAAACTGATAATCGATAACCATGTTAGTCTGTCCCAGAACTGATTTATTTTTTCATCCCTTTTAGGAATTCCTAGCACTAATGCAGAAGATGCTGCAGTAGCTAAGAATCTGGGCATTCCTTTCACTGAAGTCATTGAGACATTGCCAAATGGTTTGGAGAAGATCATTAATTCTGCAGAGGTGGGTGTATGGAGTTCTTTCCAACTTAAAATAACAATACAAACTAAACCTGTTTTCTTGGGAGTACCAAATATTTGTATGATTAAAGGGATTTTTTTTTAAACTAAGAATCAAGCCAAGCTTATGTTACCAAATTTCTAGGAATAATTTAATGATGAAATATATTGCCTCTGCTGTGGCAATAAAAAAAGCTTTTCCATTTGTACATGAGAGGAAGGTTGTACTTTCCTCTGTGTTGTTCAGAATTCTATAATGGAAAGTGAATAATTTATTTCATGATCTCAATAGATTTTTAAGTTAAATGTTGATATATTAGTCCTTTTTCCACATATTCACTGAAATGTGGTTTTAGGCTTTATGGTAACATATGTGCCTCAAGTGACATACAAATCTTTAGATATAGCTCTGGAAAAAATGTATTTGATAACAGACACAAAGCTCATACTCTTACATGCCAGGTAGAATCTAAGTGGTTAAGGTGAATGTGAAAGCAAGAACAGAAAAAGCTAAAATGAGCAAACTGTTTTCACATTTGCATTTCCTCAGTCTCTACCTTATGTTGCTGATAGAATTGTGGGAGTTTTGGCATACAGCAACTGATAAAGATATCAGCAGTAAAGGCAAATATCTGCCAATAAAGGCTGAAGGGGTCTACAAGACTCCTTCTCAGCCTTGCTCTATTCAGACCACAAAGAACATGATCCTTTAAAAAAGAGGGCTCAAATGAACAACTGTTATGTGAATACTCTCTTGGATAGGAGGATGTTAAGCAGTGGGAAGGGGAAAATTATTATAAGGCTCATCAACTTTGACTCTCAGAAATTGCATTTGTGACTTCTTTTGTCTGTCCTTGCATTTTCACTGACTGCAAGTATGAATTTTTTTGTTTTCCTTTTCTCCGTCAGATCACTGGAATGACTCGACAGGAGGCTTTAATAGCTATTACTCAGCAGGCCAAAGCCCAGAGGATAGGTGGAGACCTGACAAGTGACAAACTGAGAGACTGGTTAATCTCTCGGCAGCGGTACTGGGGCACGCCTATCCCAGTCATTCACTGCCAGGCGTGTGGCACCGTTCCTGTCCCATATGAACACCTACCTGTGCTGCTGCCCAATGTAACCACCTTCACAGGAAAGGGAGCCTCTCCTCTGGAAAGTGCTCCAGAATGGGTGAACTGTTCTTGTCCAAGGTAAGTCAGTGCTGCATTTGCTGCTTTGTACCCACCCGTTTCTCGTATTCTTTCCCTAAGTGTTGGCAACTGTTAGCTCCGAGACAGGATACTGCTCCAGAATGATGTTTAGGCTGACCCAGCACAGGAATTTTTGCCATGTATACTTTGTAAAACCTCTTTTTTTCCAACACAAACATCCACGGCTATTTTTTCATATACAAGCTGAAGCAAAACTCATTGGTTTTGAGAAAAGAAAAAAAGGAAAAACAGGTTTTCTCCCTGCTTCCCATTTCTTAGCAGCATTTCTCACCTCATTTACAACGGTCAATTATCTTTCACCACCAGGGTTCATATAAAGCTTATAATGATTATTGAATCATGTCCTTTTGTTAAGGAAACTAACATAGTGTTCTTTTTCTCGCAATAGTCCAATAATAGGGTGTTCCCTCTGCTATATAAATCTTCATCATGAAGAATTACGTTCACTGTACATGACAGATAAGAGCATGTAATTCAGATTGAAGGAGATAGTAAGTGTGTGCATCTTGTCAATGCTGTAATCCTTACTGTGTGTAGCCTAGCTTTTTAAGAAGTAAAACAGCCTAAATTAAGTAGTGAGAGTTATGTTGTGAAAATCAGTTGTGTAATCTTGAGGGCTGCTTAGATACTCTGTACACTGAAGTTTACATACAGGTTCTGAGGAAGGAACTGGTAGAACATGAGGTGTCCCAGAGAAGTCTTTCATCAACAGTGCAGTGCAATGCTGCTGCTAACCGACTGACCAAGTGGGAAGTACCTTACCAGGCTGCCAGGCAGGGGAATCAGACATAAAAATAGCAATGGGGCTCTACTGATAATGCAGCAGATTCATAGCATCTAACTTTAGTATTTGAAACGTGGAGTATCAGTGGCGTTTTAATTTCTATGCTACTTATGCAGTTCCGTGGTTCTCTGGGAACATGTATTTTGACCTTTGTTAACAACATGTATTTTTTGCAAAACAGACACTTACTCCCATGTTTTTGCAGGGAAAAAATTCCATATAGTAGTGTATTTTAAAGGGCAGATTTTGCAGTGAAGCCTTACTAAATAAGATCCACAGGTTTAGTAAAACCCCCTGAAATGCCTCGGTCTACAATTCCTAATTTCAAAGGGAAAATTTTCCTGGTGTGAGTAAAAGTCACTGTCTGCACTCTTAGCTTCCCCTACAACCTTAACTTAAATGATTTTGTTATTTACCAGGCAATAACATTTGATACATAGCAAATCCTTATGGTTTTTTGATATTTATTTTGCCCTACTTAGGAGTTTAATCAAGGACTTTTGTTTAGTCTGAAATAAAGGCACACAAGGTTAGTTTCTTAGCCTAAAATGTGGTAGTTTGCTGAAATTAACTTTTTTTTTAACCTTCACCTTTATTTGGCGTCTTAATTCTCACCTATTTAACTGCAATCTGCAGTATTGCTCATCCACATCTGCTAGAGTTTCAAATCCTTTGAGTTACTACTTTTGTGTGCATAATCATCCTTGCTTTTCCTTGCTCTGAGAAGTTACATCATCCCTTCCTTTAGTCCTTGTCTCCAGTAATAGGTTTTTTTATTCGTTGCATTTAATATCAAGAATTAATAAGGAAAGTCAGATGGAAAGATACAACAGTCTGTTGGTATTTGAGTGACAATAATGTTAGCAATCATAAATGGGAGGAGAGGCCCAAGTTATTCATTGCTATACAAGTCCAGGTAATTGTGTTAGTTGTCTGAAGACTGTCTAATGAGATTACAGTATTGTGCTTGTAATCACAATATTGATATAAATTGTATAAACTTTGAAAGATGCCCATGCTGTCTCTGTGTTAGTGAACCATGTCCATTTAGAGCACAGAGGCATGAAGCAGATGTAATTATGGTTCAATGACTGTAAAGTATTCTTGCTTTTGACTGAAAAGCCATTCTGTTTCAATGCAATACAGTATTCTTTTACATTGGCCAAGTCCTTGCTTTATGTACAATTTTATTAAATGGTTATTCTATATTAAAAAGCAGTTAGAAGTGAAATTCCTTTATTATGCTATTCCCATTGGAAGAAGAACTTGCTGGTAGAGAAGGATCAGAGTGAGGGAAAATATTAAGTGGTGACGCTCTGATAAACATGCCTGGGCAAGCCAAGCTGAAATATCAGGCAGACAGGCAGGTACTTGTTGCAGCTCAGTCATCAAGCCTGATCAGACTCTAAATTTGCTGTTGGAAAATATTAAATAGCCTCTCCCCATGTTTTATGTACACTTATTGCGCATATGCATACAAGTATAAACTGCATACATTTCTTACATGTAGCCAATGGCGTTTATATATGAGTGTCACAGGTTGCAAAGTTTCATTGATATTAGAATAATCTCATTGTTTTAACAGTAAGAGTTTTAAGGGGGATCATTTACAGCAAATGGAAGTTTATTAAATGGGATTATTGGATCCTACAAACAATTAATATTCAAGGAGAAGTTACCAGAAAGTAACCTGAGCTTCTAAAATCTATTTCAGAACTGTTTCTCAGGGTTGCCAACATAATTACAAGCAAAAATCAATTTGTTTAATCACAAATTAAAATTGTCCTACAAGGACTAGGAGAGATTTGCTACATCTCGGTGAAAGCTGAAATTAAACTAAGATAATTTTTTATAGAGATAATAAATGGAATCTGCAAAGACCTTTTTGTACAGTCAATCAGTGACAGGCAACTGCCTGCTTCTTCTGCTAAATACATATAAAATTATTTGTCTGCTGGCACCCAACAAGTGTGATGTATTCTCAGTACCCATTAACTTTATGGCTGTGCTTTGTTTCTTTTAAAATGGCATTTCTAAAAAATTCCAGGAACACATGATCAAGAGGACTGTCCACTGTGGTTCCATATTCTGCTGTTGCTGGATGTGATGGTTTTTCAGGCTTCTTTTTGGTCTGCATTTTATATGTTTTGGGAGGGAGAAGGAAGGAGTCAGCCCTATTATTGTTGTTGAACTTTTTCTGAACATGTCACTCATCAGACTGGTTCAGACCCCTTCAGTTTTCAACTATACTGTACATGGAGGGGTTTCTCCAAGCTTGTCACTATCTAAAAATAGCTTTTCTCCTTCTCTCTTGCTCAGGTGTAAGGGAGCAGCACAGCGAGAAGTCGATACCATGGACACATTTGTTGATTCCTCTTGGTACTACCTGAGGTACACTGACCCTCACAACACAGACAGGTGAGAGCATCAGGGGCAAGCCCTCTTCACAAAAAAGAGGGGCAGGAAGAGACCAGACACTGGTGCTTCCAGCTTCTAAATGCCTTTGCAGAAGATGTAAATCCCTGAACTGCCCTCCTTATGTGCCTCTGACCTGAGCACAGCACAGGGGAGATGCTGTGGCTTAGCCCCAGCTGGCAGCTAAGTAGCACACAGCTGCTTGCTTGCTCACTCACTCACCCCCACTCCCTGTGGGCTGAGGAGGAAGATCAGGAAGAGGGAAAGGAAAAAGGAAAACTCATGGGTTGGAATAAGAACAATTTAATAATTGAAACAAAGTAAAATGTTGTAATGGAGAGGGGGAGAGATAAAACTCAAGGAAAACAAGAGATGCACAGTAGAACTCACCAGCTGCTGACTGATGCCCAGCCCTTCCCTGAGCAGTGATCAACCCTCCCCAGCCAACTCCCCCAGTTTATATAGTGGGCATGGCAGTCTATGGTATGGAGTATGCCTTTGGCCAGTTCAGGCCAGCTGTCCTGGCCATGGTTGCTCCCAGCTCTTTGTGCACCTGCACACCGACAGAGCATGGGACACTGAGAAGTCCCTGCCTTAGGGTAAGCACTGCTCAGCAACAACCAAAACATCAGCATGTTATTAACATTATTCTCATACTGAATTCAAAGCATGGCTCTGTACCAGTTAGTAGGAAGAAAGTAAACTCTATCACAGCCAAAACTAGGACAATAGACTAGGAGCTGGTCTAAAAATGTGGCATTTGGTTGCTCCCATTCCAGGAGATGTAAAAGATACATTCCAGGAGATGTAAAAGGAGATGTGTAGATAAAACTCTGTAAGCACAGGAGCTACAGGGCAAGGGGCAGCAGTTTGCAAGAAAGGGCATGATGAGGCAGGGCACAGAGGAAATGCTCAGCTGAGTTTCTGAAGACCATCGTTACTGGAGGGTGCCATGTAGAATAACCAACAGCCAGCCTGCTGTGACTCTGAGACTGCAATAAGCTGCATGGAGTGCACCCTTCCTGGCAGTGCACTGACTGTTTCAGTGTATGGACAGACAGTGCCTTGCCACTGGTAAGAAGAGGGATACTCCAGTGTAACATCCAGCTGCCAAGAACAGCACCTTCATTCCTCTCCTTTCAAATTCTGGTGACTCTTCCTACTTCCTTGTGCACAGAGCTCATGTGAAAAGGCATCACAGTAAGCTCCTGCTGTGTCAGCACTTCCACTATGTGCATAGTTAATGAAAAGAGATTTTTCGTGTGCTGTGCACTCATGGCTGCAGCATGGAGAGTGTGGGAAGACACATGTACTGAGTTATTTAGCTGTTTTCCAAGGAGGAATTAGTGTAATATCCTTACTATGTAGTGTGTGGAAGATAAAAAATAGTAGGGCTGTTTGGACAAGTATTTATTTATTGTGCAGAGCAGTTTCTGGGAACATACTACATATACCCAGTGACTTAGTATTGCTGGTCAGTTATGGGTTTTTATATTGGCAGAACTAGTTTAGTTGAACTGAAAAAAATCTTCTGCAAACACTTTTATGTCATGCTTATTTTTATTATTTTATAGGGATAGCATGAATATATTATTATTATTAATGAGTTAGGCAGATTAGTTCCTATCCAGTGGTAGCTGGAAATATTTTTTCATGCTTGGACAAGAGGGACTTTTTCAGAAACTGGAGAAGAAATGTAACACCCAGCTGTCAAAGTAACAGCTTAGCATAGCTAAATCAGTTTTTTATTGAAGTGAGAATATTTCTGCAATAAATTGCTACCTGTATTATATTTATTTAGTTAGGTTTTCAGCTAAGCTAGCACATATAAACCCTTCATTTCCATAAGCCATATTTCACTGGTCTACAATTCACAAGAATTACTCTGTTGATTTTGAAATCCTATGAACAAGTTCGTTTTGATTTGTTCCACCAAAGACATGAAACCCAGTTCCATTATTTGCTTCTGAGCTTATCTGTGAGAAAAAAAAAGTGTTGCTGCTACAAAAATTACTAATGGAATAATTAGACAGACTGACAAAATAAGTAGATTTTTTGGAACAGGGCCGTAGAGAAGAGCTCATGCAAACAGTATTTTGCAGGTAAAAGCCTGTTACAAGAGACATGGCAATATGTAATGAATGGATAAGGAATGCAGATAACCTCCAACAACATAGTAAATATTCTGTAAATGACAAATTTACTGTCATTTCGTCGAGCTTCCTTCAGTTGGAGTGAAGTGACCCATCTGACTTCACAGAAGGTTCTGCGTCCTTAAGCTGCGTCATTGCCCCCTAATGGCAACAATGCAACCTTCCGATTGAAAAAACCCAACTGTTTTTGAGTGGACATGTCGTTTGTCTTTCACTCTAATGTATTTGTATATCACACTTGATAGATGCTTAAAAATTTAAAGCTAGCCACAGGGTATTTATTTTAAAAATCGTTTAAAGAGCAAGTGTTTTTATCACTTTCTCAGGTAATGTAAATGAAGTCTTAGTTGTTTGCCTGAAATATAGGCAAATAATCTTTGTGGATCTGCATTTCAGTAGAAATTCAATTTTTGTCTATAATAAGCATTTCACTTCTTAAAAAATTAAAACTACACATATTTTGCTTTCGGTAAACAGTGTTGTCCAGTCAAGTACGATGAGCTACTTTAGTGAAGCTGATCTTTCTTTTCCACATTGTATTCTTTCTGTAATTGTGTTTTTTTCAGGCCCTTTAACAGAGACTTAGCAGACTACTGGATGCCTGTGGATTTGTACATTGGAGGAAAGGAGCATGCAGTTATGCACTTATTCTATGCAAGGTTTTTCAGCCATTTTTGCCATGATCTAAAGATGACAAAATACAAGTAAGCCTTATATATTTCTGTAAAAATGTCTCATATTTCATTTGACTAGCAGAAGTGTTAGTGGACATTTTTGTGATGGTAAAACATTACATTGAATAAGCCTGAATATTCCTATTTTGTCAGTACTCAGTTTCTCACAGTCACTTGCACTTTCTGTAGATGTACATACATAACATTTTTATAGTAAGGGCAATAAAACTGACTCAGAGAAAGTGATAAAATGCTTCTGTAGATTTTCAGCCTGCAAAAGCATGCATGAACTGGTAACTTCAGGGATTCTGAGTAGTGCTATTATTTCAAATTAGGTAACTTCTTGCCAGTAATACCATTCATTTCAGTGCAACCACGCGTATGTAGAAAACTAAGCTCTTCTATAATTCACTGTAGTATTGGCACTGAACAGTGCAAAAAGCAGTATGTTTATCTTCTGTCAGTTTGTTTTAGAGGTAAAGTTTGATGCAGGAAGGTGAATCATCTGTTGTTCTGTTCTTTGTCCTCTAAGAATAGGTTCTCAACATCCCCATTTCCACTGAAATTCTGCCCTTTTGCACCCTAAAATGTCGTTCATCCCAGGAATGCCTCAGCTTTGGAATGTACTGGTGTCAGAACAATGAAATGCTGCCCCGTGCTCTGTTCTGTTCTTCCAGCCACAGAGATTGAATAGAGTCAAAATGAGAGACCCCCATGAGAAGAACTGCTCAGTAATTTCTCAGCTGACAACTCTTACACCTTCATTCTTTACTTTTAGAGTATCCCCTCTAAAAACCTCATGTAGAAGAGGAGTCTGCATATATATGGCACTGAACTCACTCAAATGCAGTAGTTTTGCTACACAAGTAGAATCCAAGCAGCTTTGAGCCAGAAAAAGATGGACTAATTATAGGAACTAGCAGAACATTTCCCCAAGTTATTTCATCATGATTTGATGAAAATAGACAATGTGTTTTCGTAACTCATTCTTGGTTGCTGTGAAAGCTGTGTTTGAAATTTTGGATGTGTGTACCTGTGTTTGCTCTGTTGCCTCCAGCTTGTGTAACTGCAGCAGGAAGGCTGTTTCTTCTCTTTTAGAGTGGACCTCTTGAAGCAGACCCTTTCTCTCAGAAGCACTATTCCTTTCAGCTGAGGATTTCAGAGCTTTCCCTTGCAGGAAATTTTAGGCTTACTAATTTTGCAAAAGACTTTACAATCCTAATCCATGAGCCATCTAGTGGAGCTATAACATGCAGCAGCAAAATGTTCTCTTGCCAGTCAAATTTTTCTACCTCCTGAAACAACATTAGCTATGGCTGAAGTATTGTCAGTATAAAGTGAGGTCACAGAGCAGAGGAGATGTTCTTGCAAAGTAAGTGTGCAAGAAAATAAGGAGGCTTTTCATCAAGAGAAGTGCAAGGGAAGTTGAAGCAAGGATGGGCTGCTGCTGGAAGAATGTGGAAGCATGAGTAGGCAGAATGGAATTAGGAAGGGCCATAGCTCATCTGGAACTGAAGCTGGTGAAGAATGTGAAGGCGGTAAGACAGACTCGTGCAGATACATTGAAAAGAACATCAAGGAAGGAATTGGCCTGAGGCAAAATCAGACAAAGAGCCTAAGTAGCAAAGGACAGTCTTTGCCTTGACCTTTCATGTTGAGGTTTGTGCTTAGTAGGAGAGTTTGAAGGAGGGAGATACTACCCACTGTAGGGGAGGATCGAGTTAGGGATCACTTAAGTGAGCTGGGTACGTGCAGGGTCCAGGCACGTGAAAGACAAAGTGTCTGGGAGTTGCAAACATGGATTTACCAAGAGAAAATTATGCCCCACTTAATCTGCTTTCCTTCTGTGGTGAGATGATTCCTTCTGTGGATGAGAGGGCTGCCTATATCTTTTACCATGGCTTTAACAAGTTCTCCTATGGCATCCTTGTAGTCCAACTGGGGAGATACAAACTGAGTGGGTGGACGAGCATGGATGGAAGAGCTGTCTGGACCATCAAATCCAAAGGGCCAGTGTTCAAAGTTAGCTATTTGCAGTGGTATTCCTCAGGAGGCACCTCTGTGGCCAGTTGTGTTTTATGTCTTCAACAACAACCTGGGCAGTGCAGCAAAGTGCTCACCCTCAAGAAGTTCATTGTGACTGCACACTCAGAGGAGCCATCGGTACTCTGGATGGCAGCGCTGCTATGAAGAGGACTTTGATGAGCGGAGAAGCAAGTCTGAAGTGCTGACAGTGATCTGGATTGGATGTGGAGCAGATTACCCACAGAACTGGGACTGTGCCATCTGTGTGTGGAGGATTATAATGGAGAACTGCTTTAGGGGTCCTGATGAACAGCAAGCTACATGTGAGTCAGCAGTTGGTGTGACAGTATGTTCCACTGCATTAGCAAAACCATGGCCAGCTTTGGTTATCTCTGCTCATCACTCAGGAAGGCACATCAGGAATACTGTGTCTAGTTTTGACCCATCCCATCTATCCCCCCTCCCAGAATGAGGGATGTTGTCAAACTCTGATGAGGATCTAGTGGAGGAGCACTAAGATATTCAGGGGTTGCAGCATATGGCATAGAAGGAGAGTCCAAAGGAGTTGAGTGTGTTCCCTATAGGGAAGAGAAGGCTAAAGAGGGAATGTAACTGCAGTCTACTGCTGCTTAAAGGAGGTTTGTAGATAAGACAGAACCAGACCCTTCTCAGAGATGCACAGAGAAAGGAAAGGATTGCAGCAAGGTTCATCTTGCTGCAATATGGTTTGAGAGTGAAGGTGATGAGACTGGAATGATTTGACCAGAGACATTGTGGCATCTCCATCATCAGATATTTTCAAAACTCAGCTGGATGGGACTCCGAACAAGCTGAAATTAGGTGTGATGTGAGAAAAGAGTTGCACCAAATTACTTGCAAAGGTCCCTTCCAACCTACATTATTCCAAGGACTCTGTGATTCTGCAGCTGTATTAATTTGGAATGTGTTTTGTTCAGACTGAGTTGTGACAGAGCAGTAGCACAAAAGTTGTGTGTGTAGTGTAGACTGGTCTAAATATGGTATATGGCAGAAAAAAACTCTTAACTTCAGTTTAAGAAAAAATCTTTAGGAAGCACTACATCCAGTGACAATAGGATAAAAAACCAGAATTGCTTTCTGTAGAAGCAGTTTGCAAGACTGTGAAGAATTCCTTTGACTTCATATGTTACATATGTGAAGACATGTTACAGCACTGCCCTGAGGCTTGGTTGTATGAACTGCTTAGATGTGTGCTCAGACTGCAAGATGACTGTAACAAATTCATCCTCATGCACTAAATTGTTTGCTTGCTTTAGCTCTCTGCACACTACTGCTTTAGGTGCTTTGAAGCCATGAAGTCAAATAAAGATTTTGTTTTGAGATGAAAAGTATAACTCCTTTATAAATAACTCCTTTATAAACTCCTTTATAACTCCTTTATAAATATAAATATATAAATATAAATATAAAGGAGTTAAAAATAACTCCTTTATAAATATATATAAATAACTCCTTTATAATATTTATATGTGTTAGCATTGGTCAGTAGTCACTTTTTGCTTAGTCTCCTATTTGAACTGCTGGTCTCAGAGATGGGAAAAATGTGATTAGAAACAACAGGCTTATTGTTTAGGAAGCTCAAATTCTTGGTTTCGAAGCCCACAACTCCAGGGGGAAAACGCTAAATGTGAGAAAACACTGCCCCCTTGTGCATGTTCAGTCTTTCTCTACTAGCTCAGGTTCTGTTAGCTAAGTAAATTTAAGAAAATTCTGCTATATCTCAGTTAATGAGAGCTGCCGCTGTTAAAGTGTTATCTAGCATCCTTATGAAATTTTTTGACTCCTCTATTTATCTGTAGTAATTTTTCTTTTTGATAGGTTTTCTTCATGGCAATTTTGATTGTTAGGTTCCTGTCCTCTGAGCTTCAAATGCATTGAAATATTTCCTTCTAGGCTTTAATTCTGTACAAATGGCTATTAGTATAATAATGTGGTTGAAACAGATGTTAAAAAATCATAGTATGGATTTTTAAAGCAATCTCTTCAAATATGGTGCAATGATTATTATTATAAAAATATTACAGGCAGCATGTATAACATTTACAGACATCATACATGCTTTCATAAGGAATTATTTAAAATTGTAAAGGTGTCAATATAGCTTAACTGTCCTCAGAAGATGAGGCACAATCTTTTATTTTATTTTTTCATGCACTGGACTGAAGATGGTGGGAACTGTGGTTCATTTCCTCAGTAATGACAAGGCAGAATAAATGGCACCCTCTGGGTATTCGTACGTATGATATCAAATTAAGTCCAAATTGAAGCCAATTTGTTTCAGCCATCTGGTCTGTAAAGTGCATTGGTTCTATAATTAATTCACAAGCCAGGGAGCCCTCCCAGCTGTGACCACCACTGGGAGAGGGGCCAGGGAGGCAGCTGGGGCCAGCAAACTCCTCATCTGTTCCAGCTTAACCCACCATGGCAAGTGTGTGCTGACACACTTGGTTACACCTGCTCAGCTGCATTAATGCAAGTACAAGTTACACAGGCTTTGGTTCTTCCCTAGACTTCAGGAATCAGTTCTGTCTGATGAATAATTGGAAATGGAATCTGAGGCATTTTCCCTGAAGGATTATGAAGCAATAAAAAAGTTTATTGTTGCTGCTAAATCAGCAGATTTGACTGTGATTGAGTGCAAAACTGCTGAGTAAGAAAGCATCTTTTTCATATAGCTGTGTTACGGACTAAGAGAAGATGTGTGTATGACAGAAATAGATTGTTCTGTGAAGGAAGGTCTTGTCTTCACTCTGGGGCACAGCATCAGGTTCTTTCAGCCTTTCCAAAGGTGCACAGTGCAAATACATGCAAAGAGCTCCCTTGCTAGGGCTGTCTTCTTCTGAATCAACTATTTATCACTGTGGCAGACTCCACAGAGTCCTTCCAGCCAGGTCATTTGTAATTGGATTGAAATTCCTGCTACTCACCTTGCACAAAGCAAAGCAAAAAGCATGAGGACATGGCACTGAGCAGGAGCTCCTGACTGTCAGCCACCCTTGCCCTACCATCCACTGTGGGGTGCTGTATAGAGAGATGGGTCTGTCACAGAGATGAAGCTGTGCATGAACATTGCAGAAAGGAAGAAGATGGATTATAACACTTCATGGCAAGCACAGCTGATCCTTTTCAGAAGTGTCTAACAGACTTTGCAGGTGAAACATACAACGTGATCGAAAGCTACACACAAGCAAGGTCTCAGTGTCCATATTCCAGCATGAGCACAAACCAGCTTCACAGGCAGGTGAAGGCTTATCCCATTCCAGCATGGTTGCAATCTGAAATGTGATCAAACATTCAAAGAAACTTCAGAGGCCTCTCTGTTTCCTGTGCCAGTGATCTCAGTGTGTCTGAAGTTGGCTTAATTTTCTTTGTTTACAGTGGTTTGGACTAGGAGGTGTTTATGATGCCATGACTGGGTGCTGCGGTATCTAGGTCAGCATTTCACCACACCTGCTGTGCTGTGGCCCCTCGGCAGTTCCCTTCCAAGCATTGCTGTCTTCGAAGGGGAGTGTTTGAGGGGTGCACTTTTATTCATGTAAATCCAAGTGTAACACTGCGTGTGAACATGAGATGGAGCCACCACAACACTGCCTTTCAGGAGACATTCAGTGCAGGGTTTCATTTGGTTCGCAGCCCTGCGTGCATTAGGCAGGCTCTGGCTTTCTCATTTTGGGCATGTCTCCATTCTCCTGCAGTCTCTCACTAGGAACACGTGGGGGTTTTTTCTCCATACTTGGTGTTGTATTTTTGTAGCCTCTGTCAGCATAAACAAAAATAAGAAATGTTCATTCCCACATTCAGCTTTTAATAACTTGGCGTATGATCTGAACTGTTTGTCTTTAAAAATAAGTGTTCCTTGAAAAATCACTTCCAGTGAAAAGTTCTATCTGATTTGGATGGTCTGGCTACTTCATTGGCTTTATTTTAGATAGCAGGAAGTGTAGCTATTTTAATAACTGTTTGAGATCTTAAACAGACTGAAATACTGAATGATAGGGAGGGGAATTATTTTTATTTTTCCTTGGTGTAATGTTATTAGTTTGTAGAAGAAACTTACCCTGAACTGTTATCTCCTGGAGCAATTTCCCACCATTGTTGTTGATAGGATTACAAAGCCTTTCCTCCAGATTTTCACCCTCTAATTCACTTGTGTAATTCGGTGATCATTTTTTTATATTTTATTTTTCCATGCCATTTTTAAAATACTTTTTCTTGTTTGTACTGTCTAAATTTCACTCCAGTTCTCATTTCCTGAAGTTTTTTTAACTTTAAACAAGATTTTTCAGGCAACCTGTGAAACTTTGCCTACAAAATATTTGTAAGAGGTGTTTGAATTGCTGCTCTTACTTAACATTGCTGATAAAACCAGGTGGCATAGCAGAAGCTCATACTTTGTGACTGAATGATACATCAGTGTGTACCAGTATTTGCACAACATTTAAAAGTGTACAAAACATGCAAGGAAGGAAGCTCATATTCAAACATGAATATTTTGAAGATAAAATATGAAGCCTGTCACTTTCTCTCTCCCAAATTAAGGTTTTGTTTTCAGCTGCATCATTGCATGGGAGTCATCAAAAGGGTTTAATAGTAATACTTGGAAGATATCTGCTTTAATACAGTGAAAACATGCATAATTGTTGTTTAATTTGATAATGCTTTAGCTGTATTATTAAATAAATTACTGTGTTTTAAATCATGAGATAAATTGTCATATAATTTGTATTTCCTAATAATGTAAAATACTAAATTAACTCCTTAAAAGAGAGTAGTGTTTTGGATTATTACTTTTTTGTACATGTGAAGTAAAATGGGGAAGTCTGGTTTTACTATTTCTTCTTTAGCTTTATTCTAACTTTTTAAATAATAGTAAATAGGAGTGATACATCCTTTTTAATTAAGTTGGTTTGTACATATTTGAGGCTTTGCTAGGTGTGTGGAAAATTCAGATTGCTTGAAATTGAGCACACATGTGAGCACCAGGAGGTGCCAGTCAGTAGTAACCAGTGCTGACTAACGTGTCCTCCCAAATGATGGTCACTGCTGTCTCTGCTGGAGAATCCCAGGAGAATCCCAGGCTCTGTGTGCCTTCTGCAACTGCATCCATGCCTCCTCCCTGGCCCCTGCTGTTCTTGAGGCTCATGTTAGAACTGCCTTCCTTTCCTGGACTATTGAGGGGGGACCAAAAGCTCCAGAGATTAATTTTGTTGTCTTTTTTTTTTTCCATGAAAACAGGGACAGACATCTGACACAATGCATTAGAAATGCAAGATCTTTAAAGGAGGTGGCTTCAATAATATATCTGTCAACCAGAGCAAGTGTTTATTTCTTGCTGAGTGCAATACTGCCCTTCAAAGCTCTTTTTAGCCCTATCATGTGTGCATTTGATGAAAATTTACTCTCCTGGATGTAAATTTTGTTAGAAAAGTAAAATTTCAGTGTTCAAGATGCTAAAAAATTGATGCACTGACATGAACTTTCCAGCCTTGCATACGCTTTTGTCTAGTGTGTTTTTTTCATACAGCTGGGGCTTCGTGGCTGGCTCTGCAAGGGGACAAGGCATGCTTATGTTAGAGAAATGATCTTATCTCTACAGAAAGAAATGTGCAGCAACATGTTGATTTGTTCAAAATACTGTGTGCCTCTCAGAGAGAAGCTGAAACTAAATATTTGTAAGACAGTGAGGCCAGGTACTTGAATGCTTTTACTCAAGGGATTTAGCTTGAAGTTAGGGAAATTGCACTGTTGGCCAAGAAACTTCTGTGTATTATCCATATGCTAATTTGAGAAGTGATGTTAGAATAACTTAGTACTAAATCAGAGTGCAAGAATGTGTGCAGAATGCAGATAAATACTTATACTTGCCAGCCAGCTACCATGAATAAATGCACCAAGTACTCTTTCTAAGGTGACAACTGTTTATGATAGTCAGCTTGAAATTTTTGTTTCATTAAATAGTTGTGCCTGATTGGCTCAACACCTGAGGCTTATCATAAAATATGCTCTTGACAGCTCTTCTCAGCAGTTTCTTTTTCCTTCCATCCTCAGGGAGCCTTTCCGTAAGCTCTTGGTTCAAGGTCTTATCAAGAATCAGACATTCAGACTAACAACAACAGGCCAGTGTTTGAAGAGGGAGGAGGTTGATCTCACTGGTAAGAGAAACTGCATGGGAAAATCAGCCTAAGTGCATCCATAAAGCCAGGGACTGGTTCGGTGTACAGATCTCAGTGCTGGGAGGATTTGAAGGAGAAAATGAATCCATGTAATATTTAAATTGGTGAGCTGTGAGTTTTGGATTCATACACACTGCTGAGTGCACAGAGATCCTACTAATCCAGCAGTTTTTAATTGCATCCAAACACAGAAAGAGTGCTGTTATTATTTTAGTTCCAGTATAGTCCAAAAGATCAAAAGTCAGTTTTGTTAGGACAGTGATCAGCAGCTTGCTGAATGGAGCCAGTAGTCCAGGTAAACAGACAATCTACTAAAACATCATGACAAAGCTAACACAGATGCAGTAGATATTAGGAATGTAAAGCATGTTGGAAACAGTTTCTCAAGTGCTTTCTGGAGCCTTCATTGCATAAGTTGGACCAGCAAGTCCTGGCTATGGGAGGTGTAGCAACAAAAGTGTTAGGTCATATTTGCCTTCCTTTAGCACTCCTCTCGTGCAACCTTGTTTTCATTGTTCTGCTCCTGCATGCAAACCCTGTAAGTCAGTTAAAAAACAACTACCCAACCAAGCCTCTTAAGTTTTACCACTGTCTGCAGTCCTGTTTTCTTCAGAAAAGATTGGAGGTTTCTTTAGTATGTGGTTTTGCTTTCAGTGTAAATGCCCCATTCTGTCTCTGAATTCATGCAACAGAAGGCACATTCTTTTCAGGATAACTGACTGCAACCGAAACTTATAAATCTGGTATTTGTGAAAGCCAAGTACAGGTCAGAATTGTACCAAATCAGTACACTTATCTAGGAGGTTTTGAATTTCATGGTTATACCAATGCTTAAATCTCAGGGGCTCTCAAGGTAGCACGATACAGCTTCCAAATGCTTGGAGACTTTTTGTCCTAATGTGATATAAGCATTGGGATATTACTGTTGTTAAATAAATAAATAAATACTTGGGAGGGAAGAGAGTATTTAGAATAGGTGTTTTTCCTCTTTGTTTTGTGGGAAAAAGAACCACACAAGAAATAGTTGTTCTTATGCTTAAGGAACAAAATTAATTGCTGTTACAGGTAAGAAAAATCTGGTTTAATATTTTTTTTTAGGAACTGAACCAGTTCACCTAAAAACAGGTGAGAAGCTCCAAGTTGCTTGGGAAAAAATGAGCAAATCTAAGTACAATGGAATAGACCCTGAAGAATTAGTGAAAGACTATGGCATTGACACCCTACGTCTTTACATTCTGTTTGCTGCTCCTCCAGAACAAGATATTTTGTGGGATGCTAAGAGTAAGTCAGATTGTTTCTGTTGTTTCCTTTGTTGTGGTTCTTTTTTTCCAGTGTGTTTTATTTTAAACATGAATTCAATACAGTTCTTGATGCCCAAGTTTTGGAGCAAATTAATCAAAAAGTTTGGGGAGGGCATCATAATCCCAGTCCCACCTATGAGAATTCATGAAGATCATGCCAACATAGTCAATCACCTTATATTTTACTGTTCCGAGATGTGCAGGAAGTCTTTCATCTCGTGCAATCAGACAGATAATTCACACTTATTACAGTCTCTTCCATGTCTTTTACTGCCCTGTTTAATCATAGCCATAGCATTTTTCAAATGCAGTTGCCAGAGCAGAATTGGAGGCTCTTGCCAGCTGGGACATCTTAGGATGTGTTGATAGTCTGTATGCAGGGTGATGTAGTGCTGCCCAGTCTAGCAGAAACACAGAAGTTCTCTAAGGGAGAGCTAAAACCATACCAGTGCCACACCTCAAGCATACCTTCACTAGTGTCTCTGCACCACCCCGCATGGAGGACCTGTCTGTGTGCAGCAGTAGCTTGGGACCTCTCTGCTGTGTGACCCCAAGGTCAGAGAAACATATTCTTAGGGCAATAATGGAACAGAACTGATGCCTTCAGGGTCTTGGTGAGCAGCTTCATAATCTTCCACATCCCAAACTAAGCTGTGCCCAAAGATGGTACCAAGGATCAGAGCTACTCATTAGTAGAGTAACATCTCTGTAGCAACAACAGTGTCTGTAATTTCTAAGACCAAATTTGAAAAGAAGCTTCTCAGTTTGAAAAGTATGTGTGCATACATGTGTGTGTGTATATATATATTTGTATTCTTCCATGAGTTTGAAAAGTGAGAGCACTTAAAAGTCATTTGTTGAGTCATTAAAGCATAGGATGAGCATTCTAACACTGACATAACATTGAGTTACTTTACAGATTGCAGCAAATACTCTTGCTGTGTTCTTGCCGTATATATGTTTTAAAGTCGTTGCGGATTTATTTTTTATCTTATCTTTTTTCAACTAAAGCAACCCAGAATTACTTGAAATGGCATTTTTCATTGCATTTACATCTTTCATTTAAAACTCAGGTTTTAAAACATTTAAAACACAGGTGTTTGTTTTTTTTTGCATTGTTTAGTGTTCTGTGTCCTTTCTGCTTTTCTTGTAAGTTCTGGGTGTGTTAACTATGACTGAAGTGTGTTTCTGCAATCTCTCACTGATCTCAGCTGATGCCATGCCAGGCGTCCAGAGATGGCAGACGCGCCTCTGGGCGCTTGTAACCAAACTCATCGAAGCCAGGACTTCAGGAACCACGCCCAGTCCTGAGCTTCTGAGTAAGAAGGAGAAGGCTGAAGCAAGAAAGATCTGGGAGCAGAAGAATCTGGTGATTTCTGAGGTTTGAAGAAACACTTTCATAGTTTGGGAATGACTAAATAAGTTGCTGCTTGTGCTAAAACCGTATGTTTGACTTACAGAGCCAAAAGCTTTTTCCCCAGATGAGTAGCTCGTTATTTTTAAGTGAATTATTCTCTGTGTAAATTTATTTACCCACCAAGGCTGTGGGACAGCATTTATTTAAAGGATGTGTGCATTGCAGAAGGGATGAAATGTTACAGATATCTGTAACAAATGTTGTCAGTCTATGATTCAAGTAACTCCATTTCCAGTAGTGAAACTGTAAGTTAGTGCTGCAGGTTATACCTAATAAAAGCTTTTGATCTGTTTGCTTCATATCTTCATGCCTGCTGTTCCATATTATTTGGTGAAAATATATTAGTGTATCCTAAAAAATAATACTGAAACGACTCTTCATCTCTTCTTATCTATTGTTTCCTGCTGGGATTAGTGCCTATTCAATTATCCAAGACTCAGAAGGAGACATAAATACCTGCAAAATTAGTTTAAAATACTTTTCTATGGATAATAACTTTTGCCAATTAAAACCCTGTTGTCAGGGACCTTCCAGATCTTTTAACAGAGTTCAGAATTATAATCTCGCAACCTATGAACAAGCTTTCACCAGCATAAATGTATTTACAAGAATGAAGGCCTCTTGTAGGGGCAAAAGAAAGAAATTTTGTTAAAAGAAATAAAGGGTGATAGCTAATGCACAGTTCTCATTGGCTTTTAAAATCCTGAAATGGAGGGGAAGCTAATCAGTTGACTTTTTATATGATTGTTATTTTCCCACATGTGATGGCACATATGATGTGTTTGCATAGCAAAGTGATTTTCTTGTAATAGGTCACATGCACATATCTCACAAATTGAAATTGATTATCAACAATTCTTTTTTATTTAAAAAGCCAGTGTTCCACATTCTAAAATGTTAAGTAATTAGTGACAGAGCTTTTCTTCTAACACAAGGTAACCGAGTACTTCACAAAGGACCACCTGTTCAACGCAGCTATTTCCCGACTGATGAGCCTCACTAATATACTCCACGTAAGTACGTGGTGTTAATGAAGGTATTTTTCTCCTAGACCCTCTTCCTGTCTGTCTTTATGCAAAGCAGGAGCTGCCTGAACTACAGGTCCAGCTTTCTGTAAATCATTTACTGTCATGAACAGTGTTACTAAGTCAAGAGCCAGGTCGAAAACAGCACGTTGGAGTATCACTGCAACCCTGAAATATACACCATTTTGCAGGATGGTGTTAGAGCCACTAGATTCTGATGTTTACATCTGCATCCTCTAATTTCAAGAGTTTTTTGTTTAGTTCTGTTATTTGTTCTCTTTTGGTTTTAGCCACGTTGCATAGGTAGCTAGGAATAGTAGTACCTTACGGAATTGCCAAACATTCTGATATAAAAAGGGTTATTCTTCACAAGGAAAGTCACACATAATTTTACATTCCTCAAAAATAGCTTACACCACTGAACTGTTGGTGAGTAATAGTGAGTTGGAAGTTCCTCTTTTTAAAACAGATGTAAAAGTAACTTAAGTATTCAGCATTTTTTATTTGGATTGTTGTTTATCAGCCAGTGGTGAAACATGAAATATAATAAACTATTATAATTATTTTTGTTACTACTCTTAAATTTAGTTGAACAATCCTTCAGGCATATAATGGTAACCTGGTCTAGACCAGAATTTAAATATAATTTTGAAAGTTTCAGCTTCTTTATTGAAATAGCATTTATACCTTCTGGTTTCCAAGGAGATTATTGACAAAGTCAAGGAACTTAAAAAGTTAAGCAGGTTGTGCACAAGTGCTATACTGAGATAACTTAAGCCCAGGATACTATGGTATTGGGATGGTGACACATGGTTCTTTATCTCCAACTCAGTGATTCATAAGCATTTGGGGCTGGAGGATAGTGGAGTGAGTGCTTTAAAAAACCATTCGTAAAAATCAGTGTCCTACAGCCAGCCAGATGTTGGACATACTTCTTGACCAAAGAAGTCAGTGCAGTATCTTTGAAGAACAAGTGCTGACACTTCCTCTTAGCTCCCAGTTGAAAGGAGGAAGTGGAGAGCTGGCCAAGGATTAAACACAGAAAGCAGGTAGTAGCTACTAAAACTTAATGAAATATAGTTTGCACTGACCTTGTTAGTATCAGTGATAAGAAGATGCCATCTGACAACATCTGTGTCAAGCAAATCACTGGCAATTTTCTACTAGACAGGAGTGGCTGTTCATCACACCCACCTGTTCTGACATTTTTCTGTGCTATTTCATTAGAGGGGTGGATTACAAAATAAATGCAACAGCTGAATTTACCAGGGGATGTAAACTGTCCCACAAAGAAAGAAAATGTTCATCCAAACAGTGCTGTATCTTTTCTTTTCAAGTTACAGTAGAGGAATGAAGATTCACATTTTGTCAGTCTATTTCCTTTTGCAAGAAATTGGACATTTTCTGTACTAGAGAAGAAGAAGCTTTACTAAACCAATCAGAACATCAAGAACCAATCAGAATAACAGAGTGTGCTGTGCTTTTCATTCCCAAAGCTTTCTTCAGCTCTAAAACCTCACTTTGTCACTAAATTCAGCTTTACTTTAGCCACTCTGATCCTGTATGACTGAACCATATCCCAACAAAACCCATACTTCATTCAGCACTGTTTGACTGTCTTACACAAGTGCTTCACCTCTTGGATACCTCTGGTTTTCTCTAAGATTGCACTGCCAGAAATGGAAGAACTCAGAATGATTTTGAGGACCACTCTTGTCCACATGAATCTGTGTTCAGACTCCCGTGCTAGAGCAGATCCCCAGGGGTCTTCATCAGCCACTTCAGGGTGAGCTTCTAAATATTAGAGAGCACTCTGACCAAGAATTGTGATTTTAATTCTCCAAAACTTTTTGGAAGTTTCCAATTTATTATGAAATGACACTGTCCTCAGCAAGGCATTGATTTTAGGCTTTGTTACTGCATTTTCTTCTTAATTAAACCATTTATCTCCCCACCCTCCTCAGAATGTTAATAATTTGTTTTCTTTTCCTTGTCTTTTTGCTTAGCAAGCTTCTCGGCCTCTTATTCTTCACAGCAGAGAATTTGAAGATGCCTTGGCTTCTCTCTGCATCATGGTTGCACCTATGGCTCCACACATTGCATCAGAGATGTGGAAAGGTATTTGTAGAAATAAACTTTATACTGATGTTCCTGGAAAAAAGACAGAAAGTTGGCAAAAATGTCTTGAAGCTAGTAAAGAAGTCACTTACCCCCAAATTCTTCATTTATCTTGTCATCTTCTGTCATAATTCCTAAACAGACATGCAACTTGTGGCATTCCCAGATCACTCTGCCTTCAGTTTCTTTGTCCTTGCATACAAAGGTGGGTTTCTTGAAACTAGGCAGAGAAAGGGGAAAAGGAAGAAAAATTCAAGACAGGGCTTGCGTGAGGAATTCATATGTCAGCTGCTGGCTGCTCCTGAATATGGATGGCATTATTAAGACCTGAACACCAGGACAGAAACAGCCCTTTTTCAAATAAGTGTTTCAGAATCTTTGGACTACAGCTATTTTCTTTCAGGAGTTCAGGCAAAAAGAACCATGTCAGAGGGCTGTATACTAAAAAGACTAAAGGAATGTTCAATAGAAACCCTCTCTTGTAGAATGCTCCAGAGACTGAGGGACGTTATGCTGCAAATTAACCTCTCAGGAAGAATGGGAATGGGAGACAGGACATCTATTTTAAGATCTGTCACGGTTGTACAGGTCTGAATACCAAGTGGGCTAAGCTGTGTGGTGCTGCTGCACTGAAAGCCTGTGAAATAAGGGACGTGCATGCCAGAGTGCAGCAGTTGCTTTTAAGGTTTATTGGGAAAAGTCCCAAGATGTATGTGGGAAGATAGGACTATATTCTGCCTTATGTCTGGCCACAAATTGCTGTGTGGTTTTGGACCTAATGTTAGCTTTTGGATGCTGTTTGAATGGTTTTATTTTCAACAGTCATCCAACATTGTGCCTTTAAGTGTTTACAAAGCAGTACTACTAAACTGATTATATTTCAGTGTTGGGCATAATACTGTTAATTGCCAAAAAAATGCTTATGTTGAAAGCAGTAACACAGAGGCAGAGACTATGGAAACAACCAGATATACTGGGGAGAGCCAGTTGGGTATTTGTGTGTGTGTGTGTTTTCATTTCCAGTGGTTTTAAAATGTCTTAATAGAGGCTCAAGTGTTCAGAATGAAGAGTGGCATCAGACATGATCCATCTGGAGAAAGCTACTTCTGATCAGTATTCTCTTATGCTGTGAAGTATAATCTAATTAAAATAATGCTAAATGAAAGTAAGTAGCAGGACTTTGTTTTCCACATTGATTGACATGGAGGAAGAAGAGATCGAGAATAATTACTTATACATAAAGTGCCTTCTGAACTTGGAATTCTAGTACGTGTTAGGGAATACAGAGTTATCAAACATGGTTGATAAAATGACAAAGAATACTAGGATATTCTAATTAACAATTTGTCAAACATAAAGCTTAATCCTGTAACATTTTGAATGTTAGATAAGGAAGTCTTTTGCTACTCAGATCACTCGAGAATGAGAATGATAAACATTTTCTGGATCTCCCTCTGATGTCAGAATGAAAAGGAAGCCTAAAAAGATTGGAAGTGCATTTTCCTCAGCTTCTCTCTGCCTTTAAATATAACATTTTATTTGTGTAGTCCAAAGACTATGCATTGTAATTCAGTGCAGCAATCATAAAAAAATACTGTGTGCTGATTATTGCATTAAGAATTTCATTACTAAACTTAAAACTCACGCTCTCTTTTATCATGGTGATCATTACATTATATCGAAGTTACTCAACAGTTTCATTAGGAGAACATATACATTTAACTGCTGCATTGTTGTAAGAAGACTGTTATTTTGAACTAACCAACATGAAGCCATTCTCTCCTGGGACTGGGATTTCTGCTGGAAAACACCCAACTATAGTCTAAAGATTCCCTAAGTTTGTGCTTGTGTTTCACTGGTTCCACCAAGTCCAGTTGCTCTTCTGATGTAACCAGTTTATGTGTAGGTAATGATTCTTTCTTATTTTAAATAATTTCAATATGAAAATTAAGCTTTCTAAATACTCTGTGTAGGTTTTTTTGTGGTTTAGTTCTCCATACATCCTCAGGGTAAGTCTCTCCTTTTGTATCTTGGCTTTGCATCTAAATGTAGGGATAATGCTGCTTCCTGTCTTGTAAATTAGTCAGGAAAAGGCGTTTGTATATTGTTATCTCTATAAATAGCACCTATAGCAGTGGACCCCCACTCTTTGATGGCAGCCTGTGTCTGCCATTGTAATGCCAATAATAAACAACACACAAGCAAACCATTTGTAATTAAAAACTGATATTTCATTCTAAAATAACTTGTACACAGCCTTTACATTTTAGTGATTAAAACAAGGAGCATGTTTCTTTCTACAGGGGAAAAGGAAAGCAGGAAATTTGGAAGCCCTTTCGTTAATATCAACCAGATAATTTTGCAGCTGAATAGGAATGCTGGTAGAAACTTTGACTTGTCTTAGCTCTGAACCACATTACTCTTCCTTGTGTATTCAGCCTTGTTTTTTTACTTGTTTTTTCCTTTCTTACTAATGTTTCTCATTAGAAAGTGTTGAGTACACAGTGAAATATGCTTAATACTCATTTACTACAGTCTTAGAGAAGAAAAGAGCATTCTTGATAATTTTTATGGTTGCGTTGTACTTCACAAAATGAATAATACTTCTGCAGTTGCATTGTAATCTCCCCCTTCATGCTTTTCTGGTCACTGATTATAGACAAGACACATTTAAGGAGAAAATACAATAGAATTTAAAACTAAATATGAAATAATGGCAACCTACAATAAACCTCTGACTTAATGTATTTTATTATATTACGTTAACTCTGCCAAAGATTTGTAGACAATTAAACCACAGAACCATAGAACTTTCTGGCTAAGCACCTGGAGTGAGACTGTGTGGAGGTAATAAATTAGTTTTGACAACTGAAATATTTTCTGCAGTTGTAAGTAGTAGTATTTCAGTTTAAATGACAGCTATTCTGGAAGTTGAAAAAGATTAACCACTGTTTTTAAAAGACTAACCACTTTCCTAGTTCTGGAATAGAAAGCTAGGCAAAAGAGACTTACCTGTAACTATTAAAATCTTGAAGGATCTGATGTCAAAAATCTGATTCTTCTGGTTTGATTCAGTAATTACATGAAATATTTTCCTCTTGCTCAAAAAATGTCTTAACTGCAAAGTATGATACGATAAATTTTAAGTATCAAACACATTTCCTTAAATAATTGCATTCTGTATTCCTTTATATTTAAAGAGCAAAAATGCCTTTTTTTCAATTTTGATTTGCTATCATTTCAATTTAAAAGCTATTTGACACTTATCACAGTAAAATGTTAAAAAATTATAAATCAGTGTTTTCTAATAAAACAGCTTATAAAAATTAAAACTTGGCTAAGTGTATAAGTGAGTATGTAGGTATCATCTTGGTTAGCAAAAGCATTCATTACAGGTGGATTTAACTGCAATCAGTCGACCTTAATGATTACAAACTAATGAAAATATTACAAAAATTGCAAAGATTATTTTGGAGTGTTAATTAAAGATGCTTTGCTTGACATTTTAAGTAATTACTAGAATCAGTGATATAAATAAATCTCATTGCAGTAATGCCATCTTGCTTTTCAAGAGTTATGTGAGAGTTCATTTGAAACTTCAGCTTTTCAGTCCCCTATGTTTTCTGTTAGCTTGTTGATAAACTGCAAGCTTAGAACAGCAGTCCCAAGGATGCTTCTGACATAGTGTGATTAAAGTAAAATTAGATTCCATATACAGCAATATTTGTTCTTCTACAGCTGAAGAATTATTTTCTCATGGGGCTTAGTTTGTATGTGACCACCTTGTTTTAAGGCACTGGGTAGCAACAAAGAGTCTGGTCTCCCTGTGGGCAGGTTGAAGAGCACCCTTCAATACTGGCAGTAGACATTCACAGCTTGAATGAAGCAAAAGCTGCCTGAATGCAGCTGTGGAAGTGCCTCACCTTTCAGCAGCTGAACAATTGTAGCCCAGTGCTTTGAGATTTTGTGAGTGAAGGAGTTCTTTATCATGCTTAGAGGGGGGAACAGTTTTGGGTATTTTGGTGTGCCAACCTATGGTCTTAATTGTGCAGGGAATACGCTGGTTTATCACTTAGTAACGTGAAAAGCAACAGGAGCCCCTCAGTGTGGGAAGAGTTCATCCGGCTGATATCTTGGCAGTGTATGAATACTAACAGGATGAGGAAATCAGTTTCCTTCCTGAAACCTTGTGTCTAAGGAATATACAGACACCATTTGAGACTTTTTTTCCTTTAGTTTGTTTGTAGTAGTGTTTTGCTGCTCAGACAAGAATATGAAACCGCTTATTGTGAATTGTTAAATTTTTATGAGAGATGGGACATGATAGATATATACAGTGGTGATAAACACATGAAAGATAATTCTTGGAATTTGTAATAGGAGAGTTGTCTTAGTAATATTTTAACTGTGACTGGGATAGCTCTTCTGCAAGGATGTCTGGATTCAGTCCTTGCTCAAGAAGGCTTCTGTAAAGTACAGAACTGAGTGGAAGCCAACTGATGTTGCAGATTTTAGTTGGAAATCTGAATGTAGAAATCCCCCGTCACAAATCCGAGAAGAAGCGTGATTTGGAATTTTAAAAAAATAAATTCTTTTAAGAATAATAACACAATGGGAAGCATAGTGAGTTCCCCAAGTGGAGAATACAGATCCTTTTCAGAAAGTTAAAAGGATTAATGTGGATTGCTGGGTTGAAACTACATCCTAGAGTTACCTTACAGCAACCCAGGCTTTTCACAACCCAGTTCTGTACTACTATACCAGTAGTATAATACAGTTTTTCTCAGACCTGTCTGGAAAAAGCTGTTTTCATTTCTTTGAGATTGCAGACTGTTTCCTATATGACTGACAGACATATTCTTCCCGAGTTGCAGAAAGAGATTTTGGACCTGTAACTTGCCTGAATCTGTCAAATAGGGAGATTCATTAAATAGTAAAAAGTGTATCAGGAACAAAGTAACATAATAAAGAGACTGCAGAGGTAAGATACCAGCCCTAAAAGCATCACCATTTGCCCTTACACACTCCTGATCTGAGCTTTTTGAAAACTTTCCCTGTCTGTCTGCTAGTGTGGTGGATTTTACGGAGCACAGATTTCTACTGTTTCCATTTAGCTAAATCCAAAAGTTAGCAGCCTTTGGATAATGCACACTCAGAGTCACCTTGTACTTTCCCCTCTGACCTTACATTTTCTGTTAGAAAATCCCTAGCCCTAAACTTGGATACTGTCATTGTTTCAGATACTTTCATTAGCTTCCTTTTATCACCCAATAAGGCTTCCATCCTCCTTCCCTTTTCTGCTCTAACCTCTCTGTGCCAGTGCTTGTCCCATGCCAGCTCTTTCTCAATTTACTTTATAATCATAGATTTTCCTCTGCCCTACATAACTTTGTGTCCAAGTAGCTTCACAATTGCCAGAATTTTACAGATAATTTTTTCCAGTGCTTTTTTTTCTGTAAGACTAGAGTTACCTTGCTGTCCCAACACCTGGGTGATACATAATTGCTTCCATGTCTTCCTTTATAAATCTTCTTAAAATGAGAGTGTGCTCTTCCCTGCCAAGTAGCACCTTAGGGGCAGTATTATGCTTATGAAATACTCATGTAATGCTCGTAAAACATTGCCCTGAGCTGAAAAGTTGTTAGACTGGTCCTGTTCCCTCCTCTTAACTCACTCAGTTATAGTAAGACAGTACATGTTTAACCTTGTGTTTTACATTGTGTTCCAATCTGTGAGTTACTGCTTAGGGAAGCCTTGTTCTAGCATTAGCTTGCTGGTCAGGAGAAGTCCATTGAAGCAGATCCAATAGCAGGATCAGACTGAGCACAAGTATTGTCTTTGATATGTCCTGTACAGATGGGAACATATAAGTAAGCAACTTACAGTAAGTTAAAATGGACTCAGTTGGCTTTCTGACCTACATCTGCAAGAGAATCAATAGCCATAAATATGAAATACCTAAAAAAATACGAAGCAAAATGCACATCACTTCATAAAATGCACTTCACTAGACATTTGCAGTAAGACAATAAAACTGGGGGTTTGTGTTTTCACAGTAAAAATCTGGGAAATGGTCAGTTTTTAACGTCTGAGTGCTTTTGTCTGGTGTCTCAAGGCAAGGGGGATGCTGGAGAAGGATACTGTCTAGATCCTTACAAATGGACCATCACCTTTCTGGTTCATAGTGATGAAGTTTCTGGTCTTGTGTGTTGAATTTTGAAAATACGAACAAAATCATTGTGTTTTCTGTGTTCTACAGCTCACAAAATGTGCATTGAGGCAGGAAGCCAAACATGCAACATAGTTAAAACCTTAATTTTGGTTTCCTGTCAAACTGTTTTCTGAAACTTGTTCTGTTGACTTTTGTACTTCTCTTTTTTTCTGTGGATGAGCTCATAGCTCATTTTGTAGCAAGAAAATGAACCAAAAGATTGACATTTTGCCTGGATATGCTTTGCTTCAGAATACATTTTAATTATTTTTTTATTAGGACTGACAGCCTCCACAGGAATTAAAAGTGACACTGGGTTTGCTTTTGTAGATAGAAGCTCTTATATTAGAAAATGAGTTTTAAATAGTTTGAAGAATCCTCTTCAATGGGAAAATAAGGAGTGGCCAGTGTGCATGCTTCTGCCACAAGACATGTGATCAGTTGGAAAGAAATGAGTTCATCTGGATGTTCAAGAGCCAAAAAGGAAAGAATCTAACAGCTGTTGTCTTTAAAGTCAGTGTGATAATGAATCATCAATGTGAAGATTGTTTTTTTGCTGCTCAATTTCCTATCATTTGCTCTCTTAGTTTCTGAGACATTGCTGCAAGAGAAAAAAAAAATACACAAAAGCAGACCCACTGAAGTGTTTTATCTCATAAATAGTTGTCAATAGGAATTGTGCACCTTCTTGCCTGCCATTTGAAATAGCTGCCATTGGTCCACCCCCCTGCCCCTTTCTGAGTCACTCAGCAAATAGCACGGCTGTGGCGTTTTACCGAAGTGCTTTGTCTGACAAAGCGCTGACAAAAACCCAGTGGATTCTTCTGGAGGAAGTTGCATTCTCTTTATGTCCCTGTTTGCTGTTATTCACTGTGTTAGTCTAAACAAGCCAGCCAAGTGAATTCATGTATGCACTGTGCATGGGTTGGGTTTGCTCCTGTGGTCGTCACCGTGCTGTGTTTTGAACAGCTTCAGGTTCCTCAGTTCCCATCAACAGTGATTCTTGTGTTGATGCATTTTCTTTCTGCTTCTGCTGGAGCTTCCCTAAACCAGATGAGATCTCCCATACGTTTTGCAGTTCCCAACAAAGCCTGTGCTTATAAAAAATATTAGTTTCTGTGCTTATTCATACCCAGGGAATGTTTTTAATTTAAAAATGCCCTGGCTTTGTGAGAATCACAAGAGCGATCATCATCAATATTGATCATATTTGACAGCCTCTTGCTAAGTGAATTGTTTTGTTTTATTTTATTGTACAGCTGGAGTAAACAGCAACATAAACCCTACTCAGGAGCTTTGATTCAGTTAAAGAATGTAGTTTCGGAATTATTTGCATCCTATTCTCCTATTACTTAAACAAGTCAGGAATTAATTATCCTGGGAAGAGCATAGCCTAGTTAATAAAAGGAGATCACTTATACCCATTTTAGGAGGTTTTTTAAAATAAAATCGGAGGATAAAATGTTTTAGAATGTAAAAATTGTAAGAAGGAGACCAAGCTGTGCAAGGGATTCCTCTGTAGCACCTTTCATTTCTGAGAAAACATAGTTCATAAAATCTAGAAAATCTTGCAAATAGCTTGACTTTTAAATTTAGAAACTACCCAGCATATTAAAGGTGGTAAAATAATAAGCCATAGTTGTTTATCTTTCTGAGTTGTTAGTAAAATTTTAATCAAACTGGTGGTGTTACTGAAAATAAATGCAGTATTGTGATGGACTTCTAGAGCTGGAGATCAGCTTGTGTTGCAGTATTACAATTTAAAATAATAGACAGTGGTCTTCTGTGCTTATGGCAAGGTTATGGAGTGTTAAATCTACAATGTGCCCACATTGTTCACTTTAACGTGCCTAGCATGGTATAAAACAAACACTTCAAAGATGTATATATTTCTGTTTGTAATGTGTTGTATGTTAATCTAAACAATGTTATTTCCTGCTGTGGTACTTCCTTTTAAAGTCAACTTTATCCTGATCTTATTTGTCAAACAAATACCAAAGATCGAATGTTCTGGTTAGAGTACCGCTGAATGTTTGACTGTTTTCATTTTCCAGGTTTGGCACAGATGCAGAATAAACTTTGCACTCATCATCACTGGGCTGCTGATGTACTGCATCAGTCCTGGCCCGAAGTAGACCCAGAGTACCTTCAGCCACCAGATGTTGTGGAAATGTCTGTGCTGGTAAGAGCATTCTGAGGTATTTTCAGCAGTGGCCAACTAGATGTCACAAACTCTGAGGATGGTGGTATTTCTGCTGTTGTGAAAGTCTGGTCCCTTATTAGATGTCAAAGTTCAGAATAGAAGCTGCAGTTATGGTTGTGCTGAGTAATTAAAATGGTTTCCTAAATGAGAAAATGTAGCAAGTCTTGAAGGGAGATGACCTAAATATAAACCTTTCAGACTGACTGCATATGAGTACCTTCAGAGATCTGACCAGTGAACAGCCATGGGCAAGAAAGATACAGTCAAAACTATGATCAAAATACAGGTCCCTCCAGATTTTTCAGCTGACAATGCATTCAGCCCTGTACAAAAATGTATAATTAGATGACATTTCTTGTGGTAGCTGTAGTGCTATTGTTGCCTAATAGAACCTCTCATAAGTTGGGTTAAGTTGCTGTGATTTTTGCCAAATCACGTTTCCTATCTGCCTTAGGCTGAATCTCTGAGGCATTTTAGGACAGCATGTTTGCAGGAACAAGGCTGAGATAAAACAGGTATCTTCATTCCAATTTCTCTTTGAGCTCTAACACCTTTATGGTCTAGGGAAAGAGCTGGCAGTTCAGTAGAAGAGTGGACATACAACTGCATTTAGTTAACCTGTGATTTCCCAACATGTGTATGTGCACATGTGCAGTATAGTTTGCTGTTGCTTTTTCTGTGTCTCTAATTCACTGGTGTGTGTTCAGCATCCTCCCAGGCATCATAAAGCTTTACCATTATATAGTGCACAGTGGCAACAAGTGCCACTGCAGGCCAGAGAGGGAGTGCCTGGAGCCAAGTGCGTGGGATCCATGAGCAGCTCTTCCATCAACCTCTTGCCTTCAGGTTCTTCATGTGCAGGCAGTATGATAGTCTGTAATTAGCACAGTTGCATGCTATTAGATCTGCAGGACTCCTGCCTTTTCCACTGTTCACCAAGCAATAACCTTTTGTATACTACACAGGCATTCTAAACTTAAATGTTTTAAATTAAATAAAATGCTTCAACTTAAACACTTGTTGTGTTCCCGGACATTGAATGAAATGGAGCCTCTGTAAGAAATGTCATTTGGTCACGTAAAACTCCGTGTTCTGTGTGTGTAAGAGAAACAGAAGCAATTCATTTTAGTTGTTATTTTATTCTTTTCTCTCCTTTGAGAGAAGGAGCAAGGCAGTTATGTTACTTTTGTTGAACTGGGGTTTTTTGAGGAGAGAAGAGACTAGTTGAATTTAAGGGAAGTCATGTTTCTCTAGATTTCCTTAATCAATGTACCTTGGCAAATAATTTCATATCTTGCCAGATCTCTTAGTCAGTCTATTTGAACAGAATGAGAAATGTTCCTGAAACACTGATTTTTCCAACAGTAAACATACATCCCTAACAGAGGCCATGAAGTATGTATTTTTGAAGGAAATTTTCAATTGGCATCTTTTTCAAAAACAAGAGGAAGGATTCAATTGCCAGCTGGTATTAGTAGCAGACTTAGCTTGATAATCAGTGTGGATGAATTGGTTTTTTTCCTCTTCCTTGCCCTCTCTTTCTTTCAGTGATAAGCATTTACTTATACCAGGCAAAATCTTCATTGAGGTATAATCACTTAGCTTAAAATAAACCCTCATATCCAGGCACAGCTAGCAAACATCTTGAATTCCAGTGTTCAGTTTATAAGGAAGTCATGAATGAGAAATTGTGTAATTGTAGAAACATCTTTGCAGTTGTGGTTAAAGCAAACGTTATTAAATATATCTTTGAAGTAACAACTGCAGCAATACAGAGAAAACTCTGAACAGTTTTTAAGACTACACAACCAAACATGAAAATGCCTGAACATTTCACTGATATTTTTTCTGCTGACATTAACATTTCTTTTCAAAAATGAAAACCAGGAAAAAATATGAATTTTGCTTAAACGGCCATTATGAAAATTATTTTTTATTCTTTTTGTGGTGGACTTTGTCAAAGCTGTAGCCTTTAGTAACAGTCTTGTAATAAGAGAAAAAGCAACCCCTGTGTTCTGAGTGATATATTCATAGAAAAATATGATGTATGTAAACACCTTCCTTAGTTCTGAGAAAGCAAGGAACTGGAAGACCAGAGAGACAAGTTGCTTTTTTTGAACTGGGACTAATTCTTTACAATAGTGCCTACAGAGTGTGCCTGGCTTTCTACTGTAAGAGCAAGGCAAAAGGGACATATGGGGGAGCAGGGAATGTGCATATTATAAAGTCTTGTGGACACTGTAGGTTTTTGTATGGCAGCAAAACTAAATTGCCCTCATTAAACCAAGAAACACGCGACATATGGAGTGATGGGTTAGTTGCAAAGAGGCAGTGTCTGTTCACAAGGCTGTGCAGTCAAACCGAGTCTTTGGGCCACAACCCTATTCTTCTCAAGACATCAGACTGCCTCAGGCTGCCAGGGATTTGCCTGCTGAGGCATTTTGGTTTTATTTCTCTTCACAGAAAATACTTCATTATTTCCTGTCTGTGCTGGAGTTATTTCTTTCCATATTTAACTTAAAGCAGCCAAAGCAACCAACCCATTGTATCCTTGCCTGATACAATACAGACTGCCTATGAGAAAGACATTTAAATTCACTGGATATGCACAGTATCTGTTACTCTAAGTGTTATTGCAAAGTCGAGTATTTTTAATCATGCTGTATATTATTAATGCTGTGAAAAATCTGACCTGAATGTAGTGTGCTTTTCGTCCTGTGAGCACACTTCTGACTAACATTCCTCGCATTTTCTAGGTGGTGCAGAACTGTTAGCAGCTGTGGTCTTAAAACTGATGTTTTTATAAATTTAAAAAAAAAATGGTTGGTGTCATTTTCCTTGCTTTAGCCTATGAGGGAGGCCTAACAAGGCAGAGATATTTATTTTATTTTTTACTTCTTAGGAGGATTATGCATCAATGGTAAAAAAATATTTGTGTTGAATTAAAAATTCCTCTCTGCAGCCTCCAGGTGCTTATTTTTCAGACTTTTGTGATTTTATTTCATCTTTTATAACCTCTCTAGTTCCCACTAGCTTCCTGTAGATCCAGAATGGTCTAGAATTCAAAAGTGGTGTTTTGGTTTTTTTTTTTAAAGAAAAAAAAGGTGAGGGTGAAGAAAAGAGCAAAAGAGGAGCATCCTCCTTCCTGAGGGGAAGAAAGGGCTTAAGACTCATGTATTTCTCGTTTTGCAGTTTGCCTGGTGTTTTCCAACACAACTGCCAGCATCAAGGTTTCTTGTGCTGCCACTTATACCACTGAATGCTGAGGGTTATGCTAGTCTCAGGAGATAGAGAGAGATGGAGGTATAGCAGAAGGTATTTATCCTGCTGAGACTCTGAGCCCTGCACTAAAAGGATCTGTGAACAGGATGCTCCTTACACATAGAGTGCCATTAGATCTGCAGATGCCTCTTTTAAGAGGAGTGTTAAAATGCTTCATGATGTCTGCAATACAACGAAAGCCACGCTGCAAACATGTGGTGAAATCATAACCAATCTGGTGGGAGTTTCAGGCTCAGTTCACAGTGTGGGAAGGTGGGGCTGTGCTGTGGGAAGGTACACAGTGCCAGGTCGCCCAGGCTCCCCGACCTTTCTAGGAAAACACAACCACCAGCAGTCATCTGGTTACCAAGTTGATTTAGACCTCTTGGCTTTTCTGTTGAGAACAGCACCAGAAAGGCCAGTTGTGGAAAACTTCCCCCTGCCAACATCCACCCACTGGGACATATTAATTTGCATGATGGAGGACACTGGACGACATTTTAACTAAGCAGGCATAGTTTTGAACTGCAGGCTCTGTGTCCTAGCAGCAAGCTGAGAAACTTGCTTTATGTTCCCACCAAAAACTGTGTCTGTTTGAATTTGACTGTGTTCTTTTTCCTGTGGAATGCATTTCTTCTCCGAACTGTCCTGTCAAAAAGATCTACTTGTATTTATTTTTCACAAAAGCTTTAAAATGAACTCCTGTGTGTTTTTCAAGGGGTTTACTTTGCCCAAGGTGCTAAAGGCAAAGTTTAACACAGCCAGCCTTTTATTATGTCACAGTAAGGATGCATGTACGGATAGTTAAAAGTCTACCTACATTATGACTGCAAATTAATGTCAAGTCTAATCAGAAAACAGAAGTAACTCATCCCTGCTGCATCTGTGACTTCATCTTGTTCCCTAAAAGTCCCAATTTCCTTTCTCAGAGAATCACACAGATTATTTTATTTTCAATAAAATACAAACTAGGTAAGTGTACTAGATACCTTTCACTTGTTATATGTTACATACAGGTATCCTGGATAAAATCCAGGTGAAAACCAAGCCATGTCCAAGCTGCATGAAGCAACATATGTTTCTTTTAGATGATTGAAAACTCATTACAGTGATGCCTAAAGGTCACAGATCTGCAGTACGTACAGCAGATTTTTATGCTAGTAATGTGATTAACTGGATTTAAAAATTCAAATTATTTCATTTTCTAAAATGTGGGTTTGATATTCTTCTCATTAATGCACTGAAAATAGTCCATATAAATCCGGATTTTTTAATAATTAATTTTATACCAGTTCCAGAAAATTAGTCAGGCTCTGTAGTCTCTGTCCATTATCTGCTCTTACTGGATGACCGAACGGATTTATAGAACCATTTTATAAATTAAAGGGATTCCCACCAAAGGCCTCACTCATTTTTACTTACATGATCCTGCCCAGCATGGAAGCTCCTGAGGAAACCAGCCCCACACAGGAAAGCATTATCTTATGAGGGGTTGACGTCTTTGTGGTCAGTGTTGGATTAATGAGTCGTTCATTTAGTACAAGTGCAACACATAACTAGCAAAAGCCCATTTTTCTAAAAACAATAAATCCTGCATTTGAATCTCTGAAAGGCATCTCTTAGCTGTAAAGAATCCAAATTGCTGCCCAGAAGTATGTACAAACCAGGATTCCCTCTGGACAAACCATTTTATCCAGCTTATATAACTGTCACGTTTTTAAAATTAAAAGGTCTCTGCATTGCACAGTCACGTGCTGCTTGCTGTCTTCAGAACTAAGACTTCCCCTGGCCACTTCTTCAATTTTTTTTTTGAGTCTCATGAGTCAGAGTTTCATTTTCTTATTTTATGATAGGTGGACAGGGGATAGGAAGAATTTTATCCTCTACTTAGAAAGTGCGGTGTTGGAGGAGAGAGAGTTTATTCCACTTGCCCCCTTGTGTAACGGGGGATTGGATCCAGGAAGTGAAATTGTAGAAATCAGCCTAGTAACTTGTTTTTTCTTGTTTTCATGTCTGTTTTTCAGATCAATAACAAAGCTTGTGGCACAGTTCCTGTGCCTCAGCAAGCAGCACGCAGTTTTGAAGAAGTCCACGAGCTGGTTCTTCAAAGTGAACTTGGAATCAAGCATCTCCAGGGACGAACCATTAAAAAGGCCTTTCTGTCTCCCAGAACTGCCCTTATCAACTTCTTAGTGCAAGAATAGCAAAGGTTCTGCTGGGCTGTAAAAAGGAGCTGGAACTTTTTGAGGTGAAACCAGTTCAAAAATGCCAGTTATGGTTATTTCAGTCTCATGTAAAGGTGGGGAAGAAATCATATTAAAATCAGGTTACTGCTAACTCTTCACTGCGCAGAAATGTGTAGAAATAAAGTTTCTTATTGAATCATAGTAAAATGCTGCTTGTCCATATTCTCTGGGAGAATGTGAAGGAAGTACAGAAGAGCTAAACAATTGTAACAGAATGTAAATTATATAAAGTGCATGGGGGCTAGTGGCAGCCTCAGGAATAGATCCTGTTGGAAAGTTGGCTTGGCTAAAGGCAGAGGCATAAATATGATTCCAGGATTAAACAACTGCTCTGATTCTGTGCCACCCCAAATGTTAGGTGTGCTTTGCTCTCTGTCTCATATGTGGGTACCCTACCTTTAACTAAGGTTTTAAGTTTTAGGAAAATGTTTTTGCAGAGTGTTAATTTAAAAAATAATTTCTTTGCACTGGCCAATAGCCTTGGGCACAGCAGGTAGCCAGAATGGGGTGATTTGATATATTTCACACAAAATTCAGAGCCAGGCCAAGAAAAAGGTCAGATTATTTAGCCAAGCTGTGCCTTTGCCAGGATTCTACTTCTTAGCTGGCATATTTGTGTTGGCATGTACATGAGAGGCTCAACTTCAGCAAAGTGCTGATGGTTGTTTCTGCCTGGAACAAAATGAAAGTTAATTCCTACGCATGAGCCACCTCGGAGACTTTCGGGGGATTCAAGAAAGGGCTGAGTTGGCTGCTAGAAGTGCACCAGCAGGGAAGGCAGACAGAGTGCTTTTTGCCTCTACTAGTTCTTGTAGTGCCTAGATCATAAAACTTGAACTGAAATTCTTTATTTTTGTTTTTGTCTGAGGGGTTCATTAAGTAAAAATAGCCATCATGTGTCTAAAAAGCAATCAGACTTTCATAAAACACAGAGCCGTCCTCATGCCTCCTTCTAACCATGTCCTTTGTATGCTGCACTGCTGTTACATCCACATGGAAATGTTTATTGTATTCAGCAAATACTGGGGAAAGAGTTTGCAAAGAAGCAATTACAGGGTTCATTGTTAAAGAATGTCTTTTCTTTACCAGTCATTAAACTCACTAGTCCCGTAGGCCAGCCATTTATTAGCCATCCCAGCAGTTAAGAAGACAGCAGCACCAATCAGCTAGGCAAATACAGAGGTCTGTAGTAACCCTCCAGCCCAGCAGCCATCCAGACTCTCTGTTAGATTAAAAGGAAACCAACTAAAATCTCCCATGTAACAGTAAAAACTCCCAATAGATCCCAAGCAACTAGGATCAAGACAGATCACATTGCCATATAGGTAGCAGCTAAGCAATGCCAGTATTCATTTTGCTTTTCTATAGTTTTGGTACCAAAGGTATAGCTTTGTAACAGAGATGCCAGGCTCAGCAACCACATTTGGCTTCCCTACTTCTGCAACAAAACTCTTCTGATTTCTGCTTCCTCTTCGACCACACTTGTGCAGATTTTCTCTCCAGCAGTCCTTTGACACAAGAATGACTAAGAAATTGAATATTTATAATGAAGATTCGGTCTTTGCAGTTTTAAGACTCCAGAAATCTGAGCCACAAAGGAATGCATTCAGACATTCAAACACAGGCCTTTAGTTGGAGTTAAAATAATTTGAATTCCAGTGTCTGCCTGACATATATGTTGTTATAAATTCATAAAACTCCTGTTCAGAAGCCCCTAAAAGGACTATGAAAGAGATCCTTTAAAGTCAAATCTGTGGCTCAGCAGAGTCCCGCTTTTTTTTTTTTTTCCTTTTCTGTTTAAAAGTTTAACACACCCTGTGGAACCATTTTAACAGAGTTTTTCTTTGGGGGAAAGGTGACATGTTTGGTGTAAATAAAAACTTGAAATTTACAAGGATGAAGAAAGATGTAAGCCTGGCAGCCCTGTGGTGCCTTTAAACAAAAGCTGCAGTCTCTGCGGGGCCAGCAGCAGCCCACAGTGTTTATTGCTGTTAGCACTTGGGGTATTTGCTCTTGCCTGAGGAAGTGAATTGGAGATGTCACTTGGTGATTCAGGCAAAAATCAAAATAAGGAGTGGATTCCTACAGTCTAAAAAAGGAGAGGTAGAGAACAGGAATCGCACAAGAAGTGTACGGTCAGAAGTCACGCCAGTGTGTTTACAGTAAGTTGTAATTCAGTGTGGTCTGGAGGATACAAAAAGGGTGGTGAGAGAGTGAGTGAGAGAGATGATGCAGACAAGGTGACAGAGCCTAATCCCCTGCTAAGTGTATGTTTGAAACATGGCAGAGGTGCCAGCTGCGGAGCTGTGCACTTGTCCTGGCAGCTGCTGACGTTTCTTACAGGGTTGACCTGCTCTGAAGCACCACTGCCATTTGTCTTAGGATAATTGTGACTCACAGGTTTGGTCTGTGCCTAGATGGGCCTGGTAATGATCTACAGCCTGTTACTAAGCCTTTGTAAAATAACTTACCACAGTTTCTTTAACAGCTGTTATTTGTGTCACACTACAGAGGCATCTTTATGCTGAAGGTGGTATATGGCCTTATCAAAGACTGAGTCCCCTCGAAGAGTTCAGTGGGTAAATAGTGTGGGAATTTTAAATCTGAGAGGGAGATACCGGAGGAGTGAGAAGGAAGGTGCTGGGGGGGTGACCAGTTGAACTGCACTGTGTTCATCACACACGTTAAAAAGGACTTGGTGCTGCTGTCCTTATTCTGTGACATGATGAACCAAATGTGGTGTGGGAGGCTTGCTAAACACAGTGGGATAGACCCAGGGCAAAGCACTATGAGAAAGAGATCCATGACACAGAAGGGACATTTTTGGCATCCTGTTGCTATAGATCATACAAGAATGGTCAACGCACTGATCCAGTCTGTACTGAATGTCTATTTTAAGTAAATTCAAAATTAAAAAATAATTACTGGCACACTTTCTACCCAAAATCATTTGTGCGACTAAATTTCGGTCAAGTGCAGCCTTCAAACGTTGATTCTGGAAAAATTAAAATTGGCAAAGGCCTGAAAGGTCACTAAGTAGTTTTCCAGTGCCATTGATTTCAGGAGGAAGGATCTCAGTTGCTGTGGTGATGGGGGCACTGAAATGTGCTGGAGGACACCACTGTGTAGAAAAACGTGTTATTTGCCATGAGTGCCTCATTCATCTCCAGTGACTGAGGTGACATGGACACACTAGTGCTGCTTTGCAGCAAGGCAGTAGGGCTTTTTACATCACATTAAGGGACACTTACTGCTTAGGTCATCAGCTAAGACAGTCCTCTAGCCAGGCTGTCCCACCTATGCTTTGAAAAAAAGCCTATACAGGGGCATTGCTCTACAGGCACGGATTTTTCAATGTCCTTCACCAGAGCCCAAACATGAAGATTTGGTGCAAAATAAGATCTGTGTGCCTCTCTTACCAGATTAAAGTACTGCTGACGTCTGGGTAATGATGGCTCTTAAATCTGTCTTTGAAAAGCCTGCTTGTTTCTTCTAGAGGGAGAATTTCCACAAATAATGAAGGTCATACAGTCTCTCCTTCTTTAGTGTAAAGCCTCACAGAAAGCTACTCCTATTCTCTAAACCTTTTACAATCAACGTGAACTAGAAGGAATGTTAACTAGTGCTTTGCTGGTCGTTCCTTCCTGAGGAGGTTTGCAGGAAGTGCGATTTTTTTCTAAGAGCTTGGCTATAAATGAGTATGGGGTTGGGTTTTTTTGTTTGGGTGTTTTTTGTTGGTTGAGGGGGGAAAGTTTCTGGGGTTTGGTTCTTTGTTTTGTTGGGGGATTTTTTTGTAGTTTTGCAATACTGCAGTTCACAGAGAAAGATTGACTTTATGTGTATTTACTGAGTCGGAAGAGTACGTACACTGGTTTTGCTGGATACTTTTTCTGCTTCTGTGTTTATTCAGTCCTCTCCTTTTATGACATGAGCTGATTTTGTGTCAAAGGACTGTGCTGTAAGACAAGTGTTCCATGTGCAGCCAGGTCTATCACCACAGAACCCAAGTGGTGAATATACTCACTAGCCCACAGACTTCTATCAGTCCAGGTAAGGTCTGCTTTGACTTTAAAAAATGTTACTAGAACTACACTGTGGGGTTTGGGTTTTTTTTTCTTGGAAACAGGGTTTATGTCTCAAAGAGGAGGGATGAAGCTGATCACAGTAGATCAGAGGGAGTTTTTAGCAAGTTCCAGCCATAGCTGGAGAACTGAACTGGAGTATTATCTCTGTGCAGGAGGGAACAGGATCAGAGCTCTCATCTGCAGCCCAGATGATATAAGAGATCTTGTCTGACATGTGGAAGAAGGGTGGGGGGGCTTCCCCTTTCCTGAATAATGTGACTTTCTTGTACAACAAAGCACTCTGCAATGCACTAACCCTGTCTGTCCCAGGAGGCCCCCAGTCACACACAACCTTTGGGTCTTGTGGCGCTTCTCTCCCTCAAGTCAGCCCTGGGTTGGATAAGCTCAGATCTGGTTTTAAGCCTTGGAGAGTTGTAAACCAGCATCATCTCGCATACAAAGTTAGCTCTAGTGTTCTGTGTAGTCAGAGAGTTTAATCAGGTTTTCCTGGCTTTATAAGTTGCTAGTGCCTCTGGATGGGAGTATTTTTGCTTGGATTTTGCTGCAGAGAGAAGTCCTCATGGCTGTTGTTCTGCCAGCCTGCACATTGGCAGTGAGACCCTGCAAACTCAAAGGCAAATGGATACTGAAATTTGTTGTCAGGTGAACATGTTCCAAACCTGTGAGAGGTTTTGTCTCAAAAAATACCCTCCAAATATTGAAAACCGAGGACATTTCTCTGTGTACTCATCTGCCTGAGCCCCACCAATTTGCTCTCCCTTTTGGGCTGCTGAATTGCTCACTCAGCAAAGGAACGTGTAAATGGAACAGGCTTAAGTATAATGAGTTGAATATTCACGTTCTGCTCGTGCTAGTGGCACTCAGCCTGGGCATGAGAAATTCTTTTATTTGAGGAGCCTGCTCTTCTTCACTGTAAGTCTAAACAGACCCTACGTATTTATGTGAGCAGAGGTGTGTGCCTTTGTGCTTGCTGTCGTAGACACAGGCACGCTCTCTGGGCTAGCTGTGCAGGGTCAGCCCACACTCACCTCTAAGGCTCTGAAATTCCTTATCTGCCAGTAGTTTTCTACACGTGCCAAAAGCGAGTGTAAAAGGTCTAGGGTTCTCCCAGCACACCCACGTCCTGCTGCCAGAAGAGACACACACGCTGGCGAGCAAGGGGAGGTGCTTTTCCATAACTGTGCTCGGTGCCAACAATCTGTGAAGCAAAGTACATACCGTCATAACAGCTGTAGGTGATCCAATCCACTGATCAGGAATAATAAACACAGGTCACACAACCAGGGCAGAAAGGAGACTGATTTAATAAAGGAACATGACACATGACTGGCAATGGCAGCCTGGGTTTGCTTCTGATGAAGATTAAGAGAATTGGCATAACAGGAAATTGTTTTCTACTGTGAAGGGAAATCAATTGTCTTTAAACACACAACGGTGTAATTAACAAATCTTACTAACTGCCACAAAACAGAAACACAAGTGTGTGTTGTGGGGCTGGCTGAGCCAAGAATGTATAGTGAGGCAAAAAAAAAATCTGTAGAAGCTTTTAAAAGTGAATATTTTTCTTAAGTACGTCTCCATCCCTGGAGATCCACGTGGCTGGATGAAATAGCAAGGGTGCAATAAAAACATATACTTCCCAATTTTCCCATGTGAAAGAGCATTTAAAAACATCTGTTAGTCAGAGAGCTTCTCCTCGGACACGCACAGAGGAACGGGGTGGATGCCCTGAGTGCATCTGGCCAATCCACCCTGAGTCCACCAAGCCCCGTGAAGGCCGATGACTGATGGCAGGATGTCACATCTGACCTGCTGAGTGCTTCCAGCCCAGCATTACTGAAGGCCACGTATGTTGGCTGGAAAGGTCACGGTGCTGTGCGTGTTAATGCACTGATAAAGAGGCAGGGAAACAGAGCTGGAAAGTTCTCCAGGCAAATTCTTCTTCTGATAAAAGGCTCTTTTCAGTAGAAAATGGAGAAAACGAACAGTTCCATACTCTTTTGAGCAGGGGTAGGAAAACCACCAGAGCTGTCTGCATTATTTTGGTGCCATTCTGCAGCCACTGAAAGCAAGTGTTCGGCCCCACGGAGGGACGGTGAAGGGAGAGCAGTGTCTCCACCACCACTGACAGCTCCTGGAGAAACTGGAGAAAGGAGGTAAAGGTTGTTCTCTGTCCCACAGCAGCAGCCAAGTGCTTGGCACACTGCTCTGGCCTTCCTCAGGGGGACTGAACTGCTAAAGCTCAAGGGGATCTGCAGCCTCTGGTCTCTCTGCTGCTGCCTCGACTCCTGCTTGGGATCTCAGTGATTCCCCATGGTTCCTCCAACCTTCCCAAGGTGTGACCTGCCAGATGACCCTTCCCGGCTTTCCCTTTACCCACGTGTGAGCAGGGCCCACAGCATCCCCCACTGATCCTTGCAGATGCAGTTATTTAAGGAACATTACCCTGAAAGCTTTCTGTGTAGCACCCACACCTCTCCTGAAAGGCAATGTGGAAAGCTGTCCCTGTACTGCCCTGGCCCTTCTGTGCCCTTGGTGTTAATTAAATTAGTGTTAATTAATACTCTTAGCCTAATTCCCTGCAGACTAGGCACTTGTACCACAACAGGAGCAAAACATCCAGGTCTGGGCAGCCCCGTTTCTGCCCTCACCCCGGGGGCAGGGTGTGCACCAACCCAGGCTGCATGGTGGGCACCTGGGCTGCCCCTGCAGCTTTGGGGGGGTAAATGTGTAGGCAACAGGCAAGGCAGGTTGCAGGCAGGGCTGGCAGAGCAGGCAGCAAAGCAGAGCAGGCCTCCTGGAGGAATGCAGGGGCCCCTGGGGCAGCCACGGGGAGGAACAACATCTCCCAGCCCTGCCCTGCTGCTTTCCTGAAAACCTTTTGGAAGGCAGAGGCTGAGGTTTGGCCTCTCCACCTCCACAGTGTCCCATCCAGCAGCCTGGCCTCCAGCTTGAGCCAGGCTTTCCCACACACAGCAGCCCCCAGGCTCACCTCTGCAGTAGCCCTGCTCCATCCCTCCCTCCTCCTCCACCCTTTTATTTGCCCTGCAGCCCTGTGGATGCATCATCCTCCTGGTGTAAAGCACCTGGCTGGTGGAGATAAATGGCACAGTTGTTGAAAACCTCTCTTAGAAAGCTGGAAGGAACATCCATTATTTCCTCCCCCCCCCACCCCGTGCTGTGACTGAGCAGAGAGAGTTCAGAGATGCTGTGGCACTGCCTTGCGAAAAGCTGAGAAATGCCTTTGCTCCTGCAAGAACTAAGCCAGGCTCCATCCTGGAAATACTTCTGCCTTATAAATTTCTCACTCTGTTTACACTCTAGCACTGAAGCCCTTATTGCTTTCCTGCTAAAACACACCAGAGCACGTATCTCAGGCGCTGCTTGGAACAGCTACAGCCCTGGGGAGACACAGGTACCAGGGATTAGACCTGCAAATGTCCACAGGGAAACTGGTGTGGTGCCAGCCACTGGGTCCTCACACCAGCCTGCTTGCAAAGAAGAGAGAGATGTAGTTATAACTTGGCACCCAGGCACCTCCTAATCGTGTTTTGCTGTAAACTATACAGCCCCGGGCTGTTGTCGTGCTTCAAAATCTGGGGGCGTTTTCTCACAGAGAGAAAAATGATCAGGGAGGGAGGGCCGGGGATTTCTCCACTTTTTCTCCATCTCTGTGCAATGCGAGTTCAGAGCCCAACGTGGCAACAAGAAATAAAGGCAGATGATCCCCTCCCTGCTCTCTCTGTTTACCCGGCAGTGCTTTGCCCCAGCCTGCCGGCCCCGGAGGGCTGTACCGCCCCAGCACAGGGCTGTGCTGATGTGCTCAGCACTCCCACTGAGGCAGGGCTGAAATCTGGGAACACCACTCGGGGCTGCTTGTCCCCAGATCGCTGCCTCCCTGCACCCCACGGGCAGCTGCGACTGCCACGTGGAGTGGGGCTGAGTTATGAGCTGTCAGCATTATTTTGCATGAGTAAATGCAGTGTGTAAGCCTTGCCCACGGGAACAAAAACAGATTAAACGAGCAATGTCGGTTTGTTGGGTTTTTGGTTTGTTGGGGGTTTTTTGGTTTTTTTGGGGTTTTTTTCTTCAAGGGGCAGCGTTTAGAATAAGTCAATTCAAATTGGCACGTAGATTTTGGTCCTGTGCTACAACAGCAATACAGGACCCCTTAATTTCTTAATAGGCATGGGCTGTAAAAGTCACAGGAACTATAAAAATGCAGGACCATATCTAATCGCAGCAGAAGGGTCTGCAAGTCAGTGTAGTATTACGTCTCCAGTCTACTAGAAAGTTCAAGTTAATCATCTGCTCGCTTGGGAATAGCCCCAGCCCAAATCTCACAGAAAGAACAAACTCGAGCACGAAACTTCAAAGGCGTTTCGCTGCCTAACTCTCCCTTGAAAGCATTGCGAATTCAACACCAAAACGCCTTTGAATGGCTTGGCTCGGGTCCCCCTCGCACGGCGCTTGCCATCAAAGTGCCTGCTCATGCGTGCGGAGGCTGGAAGGGGGCCAAGCCCAGCGCGAGTGCTCCCGGTGCGAAGGGCTGCAGCAGCCTCTTCCACGGCGCCCGCGCAAGCTTTGTCCTGCAGACAGCTGATTTGATCCTTTGGCATAGGAAGGAAATGTGCTTTGCATAGCTGGTGAAGGTCAGCAGCATCCAGAGCGGCTGTTTGGCAAGAAGACTGCTTCCCCCTGCTCCTTCCCGCCCCAAGACGGTGAGCGGGGCGGGCTGCGGAAGGACTCGGAGGTGTCAGATAAAAAGTAATGGCAGAAAATGCACGCGTGTCCCTTAAAAAACAGAAAGTCAGAAACAAACAAACAAACAAACAAAACATGATCTGGGGGAAGTTACAGATTCTTCCTTGGTTTGTTTGTTGAAAGCTGTAAATAGAGACGTCTATTCCCAAACACTTCTGCTGCACCAAAGGGTTTGTTTCCTAGAGGGATGAAGAACCCCATCTCAGTGTGTTCGAGGAAAAATAACTCCAACAGACAGAAGTCTGAGTCTCTGATATGCTGGATAGGGGCAGGAATCCCCTTGATTAACTTCACATTCTTTGGTGAGAAGGATGCAAGAAGGTGCAGGAGTTGTGTGTAATTTCCTTTTCAATTGCTCTTTGTCCACTAAAGTCACAGTGACTAAAGCAGTGGTGGGACTCCCACTGCCATCCTTACGTACCTGTTGCTCTGCTTTTCTATCATTCTACTTATAAACATGGACTCAAGCAGTCTGTAGTTCAGTACCAGCTTATTGTTTCAGATTTGGACTCTCCCTATTTGCCATGCAGCAGTCATACTGAAAACAGAGCATCTCAGCCAAGCTGGTCTCCAAAAGCAGCCTGAAGCCAGAGATGAGGAGGTGGCGTCCCACACCTCAGCACTTTTCTGTGGTTCTCCTCATCAGCCCAGGATGCTGCAAAACCAGACTTGAACTAGACCTTTCCAAGGATGCTCTTTAGACACTGAAACTGTTTTTGCTTTCACTGCCCCAGCTGAGCTTATCCCTGAATTTGGAGGTTTTAGTCAAGTCCCACAAAAGGCCCACTCTCACTCTTGGTAATTGGTGGCCTGAGCCTACACGTGCCTGGCACAAAACAGCTGCTGGGGCCCACCATGGCCTCTTCTAGCCACAAAAATGCGAGGCAAACCCTTCCCACTCCAGCCAAAAGGACCCTGCCACAGCCAGGTGCGTTGGGGATCAGCCTGAGGGAGCTGTGACACCCCTCCTTCCCTCACCCCCACAGCACAGGAAGCCTTGCAAAAGTTTGATCATGGCATTTCTTGATAGTTGGGATGTTTTCCTGATACTGTGCAAGCCTCCCACACCATCAATCTGTTCAAAAACTGGCAAGCTGTGGTTAGTGGCAACATGATCCCTCTTCTCCAAGTCCCAGGGACCAGGGGAGCTCCATCACTGTGCTTTGCCCTATCCCAGGATTCCCACCTGCCTGTCTTCCCTAGAAACCATAAACCCCCTTATCTAACCCTGTGCTATCCCTGGAATAACTTTTGTGAGTCCAAAGTTTATCAGACTACCAGCCCAAACCGCAGCCCAAGGCCATTGCTACAGGGACAAGCCTCCAACCTCCCTGTCCTGCTCGGAGCCTCTTCGGAGGCACCAAACCAACTCAGAAGATGCTTTGAAAGAAGACAAGCAGGGGCTCAGAGTGCCATGATTTTTTAAGCATATTGGGCCAAAACTCACTGGACGAGTCAGGATATTTTAGATTTGGCCTCGGTTGCTCAGGAGTGCTTTGGTAAGGGAACTGCTAATGAGGGGATGGTTATTTTATTTTTACTTCTGACATGTTTTGGTCACAGCCCAGTTCACGATTATCAAAGGCAGCGAATTTCCACATTCCTTAACATGTGGCCCTGCCTCCTGGAGCCTGGGGCAGGATTTCAATAACAAGCTCTGGGAATGCAGGACACGTGCCTGGGCCCGTAGGATCAACTGCACTGGTGGATTTAGTGGGAGGCACCACAGCTCCCAACAAACCAGCCTCTCCCCCGANCAGTCTCTGGGCACCCCCATCTGTGTTTTGCCACTGAAATTTTGCAGCTGGCCCATGCTGACAGAGGAGGGAGGCAAAGTGTAGCATCTCCTGAATCCCATACCTGATGTGTCTGATCACACTGGGGCACTCTGAATGCAGTTTCACACACTGTTCCTATACCTTCCAAGCATTTGGGAACAATATGATTTGGCCCATCCCCAAGTGACACATATATGCCACCATATTTCAAAGCAGCTACAATTTTATGAACATCATGCTCCATCTGCTTGTTTCCTGATATAGATGTCCCTGGAGTTGGTCTTGCTGAGGCTGGATAATGGGACGGGGGGGTTCCCAAAGGTGTTGGCAGAGCTGGAATGTCAGTGTTACCTTGGGCTTCCAGGGGTAGCCTTTATTCTTCAGGTTAGGGGCTGTCCTCCTTGCAGTGATAGGCATGCTCACTTAGGCTTGACTATCCAGCAGAGCAGGCGTACCTACATTAAGAAAATTCACACAACTTAGCCTGCATAGTATGAATTTTGTAAGAGTCACGGAGACTTTCCTCACTGGTTTTCAGCGGGGGGAAGGGGGCTGTTTTTTGTTCACAACGCCACTTTTTACAGGGCTGTTTCTTCCGGAGGGTTTCTGGGCTGGCACTGCCCATCCCGTAGGGTGAGAAAAGGAATATCATCCAGAGTGGGAAGGGGGGTGGAGGGGGTGTGAACGAGACCACCCGGGCTCTTCCCACGTAGCAATTCCCAAGCGCCGTGGGACACCGCGTGACGTCACCGGAGCACTGAATGACGTAACCATTGATACCACGCCCCTGGTGGACACGCCCGTGGATGGCCACGCCCCCTTCGGTGGCCACACCCCCCTCCCGCGCGGACGGGAGCGGCGGGACGGAGTGGGATCCGCCGCCGGCACTGCCGCGATCCCGGCGGGAAAGAGGAGCAGGAGGAGGAAGGCAGGGGTGTATCCCGCTGAGCCGGGCAGCAATGGATAAGTACGATGACCTGGGTCTGGAAGCCAGCAAGTTCATCGAGGACCTCAACATGTACGAGGCCTCCAGGGACGGTCTGTTCCGCGTGGACAAAGCTCCCGGCAACAATCCCGAGTTCGAGGAGACCCGGCGGGTGTTCGCCACCAAGATGGCCAAGATCCACCTCCAGCAGCAGCAACAGCAGCAGCAGCAGGAGGAGATGCTGCTGGCGGCGATGAACGGCGGGGCTGCCGCCCTGCACGGCCCGGCGCTGCCGCGGGGGTCCCGTCCGACCCCCGGGGACAGCGGCACTCGTGCTGAGGCGAGCCAGGCCGGGCGGCGGGGCTGGGACGCGGAGCCCGACAGGATACCCCGAGCGGGGAGCCCCGGCGGGCAAGGGAACAGGCGAGGTCCGGCACCAGCCGGGCAGAGATCCTCCTTCTCGAGTGCTCAGAGCCCCCCAGCACCCTCGGCGGGGTCAGAGGAGACCCTTCCACAGCAGCGCTCCTCGTCCTTCTCCTCCTCCTCCTCCTCCTCCTCCTCCTCGGTGCTGCCCGCCCGAGGTGGGTCGGTCCCCGCCGAGCCCTGCGGCCCCAGGGCCGGGGGGGATGCCAAGCAGCTGTGGTACCAGGGGGTCTCGCAGCCCCTCCCGCCTCCCTCCGCACCCACCGCCGCCTACCCCAGCCCAGGTGGACACTTGGTGGCCCACGGCCACAGCCACAGGCAGAATGGCAGCGGTGTGAGCCCGGAGCCGGGCTCCTCACGCCTGGCCCCGCGCGGGGTGGTGGCCCCACAGCCGCTTTTCCCGGAGGCAGCGAGCGGCCCGCGGTCCGACTGCGGGCACCTGGACGGCCCCGGCGCGGCGAAGGTGAAGCTGCCCTGCCAGACCCTTCTCCCCCAGCCCGAGCAGGGCCCGTCGGCGGCCGAGCTGAAGCTGGAGGCGCTGACCCAGCGCCTGGAGCAGGAGATGGATGCTCGGCCAAAGGCCGATTACTTTGGTAAGGAGGCGGTGTGCCCGCGGGCACCGGGAGGGCTCATTGCAAAGTGTCACTGCGGGGTTGCCTGTGCCTCTGCTTGGTTGTGCTCTTTGAGCTGCCGAGAGGGATGGGAGTTGTTGCTGAACTTTTATTTAGCACAGAGACTGGAAGCTCTTCCTCCTGCAGCACCTTTTGCTTGAATCCTACCTCTTCAGTTTTAGAGCAAAGGTAGTTTAGCATCTTTGGGGAAGGGCAGTGCTGAAAAGAAGCTGGAGCAGCGTATTTTGAATTTCTCTTCATTGCCGGCAGGGAGGCACTTAACTTTTCTTGACAGTACTCCTGGTTGTCCGTGTCTTAGGAGGATGTGGGCAGACCACGTGTGTGCGGGAATGCAGCCGTCCGTTCTGGGGAGGAGGAGCTGTGCCTGCAGTCGTGGAGAAGGGCATGGAGCTCGGCGGGGCTCGGTGGCACACACACCTCACCGAGGTTGCTACGGCATGTTGTGCTTGCGGGATCTCTTCAAGAGGACTTGGTTGGGAATGGGAAGGGTGGTGGTTTCCCAAAGTTGCCAGGATTTTCCCGCTTCCCCGAGGTGCTGGCTCCCATCAGCAGTGAGAAAGGATTGGTGCGTCCTGAAGATGGCAGAAAAACAGGGGAGTAGGCACATTCTTCCCTAAATCTCCGCTAGGAGTCCAGACCACCGCCAGAGGTTATCGCTGGCACTTGGCAGTGAAAAGGGACTGCTTACGTGGAGGATCTCCCAGTGAGAGTATTAAATGTCCTGGTCGATTCAACTGGTTTGCTACCCCAGGATGGCAGGAGGTCAGGGGCAAATTCAGCGTTTCCTTTCCTTGCTGTGCTACTTTACAGCTTAACAGCCGATAAAACCGTTCAGCTTTTGGCAGAGGGAAGGCTGAAAACCCCGCAATTAGCGTAACAAACTGCGGGAGCAGCTCTATGTATGGATTTTCCTGAAGGTTTTAGACACGGAGTCGAAAGTAGAAGCAGGGAGGGGCAGACTAAACTCTCCAACCCGGTGCCGAGGAACGGTCTGCATCTCAGGCTGCCCAGGAGCTTCACACCAAGCTTTGGGGATGCAGCTGCAGATCGTGTAACAAAATGTGTGCCTTGGCATCAGGCAGGGGCTCTTGCCCACAGAGGACTGTGCTGGGGTTATTTGTCACAGTATCTGAGGCTGGATTCAGCCCTGTAGCTGCAAAGTGTGAGAAAAGGTGCTATACTTGCAGTGTTTTGGCCTGGGAGTTTTTTGGCACTTTGGGTGCCGTGCGGGCAGCGCGGCGTTTGAATGGGCTCAAGGAGCCTTGTCTTGGGGTAGGGCTGAGTGCTGGCGATGGGGCTGGCACAGCAGTCCCGTGGGACGTGGTCCTCGAAAGGGGGAATGTTTTTCTGGCCTTCAGCTCCCCTGGAGAGGTGCCGGGGGTCTCTCCAGCAGAGCCTGCTGTGCTCCTGGCAGTGAAGGGGAACGGGGTGGATCGTGCCCCATCCAAAGCGTGCACGGGGTGGGGTGAGGAAGCGGAGGAACCCAGTCGGGGGTTGGATTATTGTTACATTTTTGTCACGAAATAAGGGTTGGAGGAGGCTTTTGTCCTTGTGGGAGATTTCTAGGGAAACAGGAGTAATTCTGGCAGCAGGGAGGGTCCGGCTGGTCAGGCAGCTGAGTTACCGGGGATTCCCAGGGCGGGAGGAGGGATGGGGGCTGCCTCATCCCCAGGGAGGTATTTTGACCCCCTGCAGGCAGGAGGCTTTTGTCTGAGAAATTTGGGAAGGAGGAGAGAGGAAAAAAAGAAACTATGCAGTCGTGGCAGAGGAAGAAGTAAAGTTTTGTGGAGCCGCAGCTCTGTGGGGGAAGTCTGAGCTCATCTGCCCTGCAGAGGGCCAAGGAACAGGAAGGGGAAAGTACCGAGGTGTTCTAACTCTGGACCTCCTCCTCGCTCTCTTTCTCACTTCTATTTTCATTTTTTGAAGTTACCTTACTTCCTCTGCAGGAAGAAAGGGCCCGGCTGGTCTTCTGAATCTATTTTTGCTATGCCCTACCTTCAAGCTGCCTAACTTTAGGATGGAAAATCAGCACTTTTATGCAATAGTGATAAAAAGGATCAGTTGTTTGTTCTGTTTCACACTTTTCACCCAGTGAAGAGTAATCTGTTGCAGCAACTTTGCAGCCCATCGGAGCCAGGAAATGAAACTAGGGCTGAAGTGCAAATGACTGAAGTATTTTATCAAAAACATTCTCAGTTCTCCTACTTTTATGTGTTGCCTCTGTAACAAAGGGATTTTTTTGAAGATGGGTCTGCCTTTTTTGTTAACACACAGTCCTTCAGTCTGTCTCAGTCAGGACCAGGTATTTATAATGAACAATTCATTCTGATCACAGTAAAGGAGCTGCTCTTTCCTACACTTATGTGAAAATGTGTTTTTGTAAATGAAAACCTACGAAAGGATAATCTAGGACCTTGGCATAATGCAGGTAGGCTGCTCTGCTGAGGAGTAACAGCCTGGTTATCTGTCAGCAAACTGTTTTTGTCTGTTTGGAGTACATGTGTTAAATGAAAAGAAAGAAGCAAACAAAGCCAAGAATTTTCTCTTTTCTTCCCTTCTTTTTGTTTAAGTAGTGACCTGTGTGTGAGCTGCATAGGCTACACGTGTCTCTGGAGGAATTTGGATTCTCCAAGAGGGCTATTGAAGTGCTGACTTGATTTATGTGAGCTGTCAAGGAGGACATAGGCAGTCTCAGGTATCATCCAAGACTTAAGCTTGGGGAGGGAAAACCTGACGTTGCTCCCTGGAGAGTCTGGTTCCCATGCAGGGAAGGGGCCCCGTGTCTCTGGGAGGTGTTACTGGAAGCCAGCTTAGGATTTGTTCAGAGTTTTGGTGTACTGTTTTCAGGGAACATACAGGAGTGAGGTGCCCGAATCCCACTGATTTTCCATGCTGTTACTTCGGGAGAAGCAGCCTTCATCTTCCCTTGGTGAAACAGAAGTGCATAGGAGTGAAAGGTGGAGGTGCTACCACCACCCAGATGTTTAGTTAGGCACAGAGTCACCATCCCAAGGACTGGTGCTGGGTGAGTTTTCAGGGGAGAGCCACACAGATGCCCAGCCTAACCAAGCAGCTGCCTATGCTACCTGGAAGTGACTTGGTGTGGGGGAGAAGTCTGGCTGAGGTGTGCTGTGGTCTGCAGAGAGGTTTGATATTTGTTTTGGCAGAGCCTGTGGTACCGTGCAGGTTCCTCAGTCTGAAGGCACAGATGGATGCTTTTAGAGGTGTAATATGTTGCACCACATATCACACCACTTTTAGAGGTGACTTCCTTGTTATTTACAGCAGAACTGATAAGAACTGATAAGCTGTGTGTGCTTTAGTAGTGCCCCGGGCATCTTGTTTTGCAGTGAAAAACTGGGATGCTTCTCATCAGCGGGGCAGAGATGATCTCATAGCAAAGTCTGCAGGGGTTTTTTTTTCCCCTTGGCAGAAGCAGAGCAGTAGCTGAACCACTGAACCCTGTGGAGACCTGGAACCCCCAGCACCTTTGAATGGGTGTGAGCAGCTCAAAGGCCAGCAGTGCTTTCTCAGTGTTGTGCGCAGTGAAGTTGGTGATTCAGCGCTGCAAAACCGCGGCTCGTTTGACACACCCGCGGACTCTGCAGGGCCCTGCTGATGGTGCTGCTGCCCCAGGACCCTTCGGCAGCAACGAGGGTCACTTCAGGGCTGGCAGATGGAGAGTTTCTCCTTAAAATCAAAGTCCTCTGAGTTTGTATTGCATGCGATGGGTGATGGTAATGGTGTCGATTCCACTGGGAATGAGCAGGGACATCCTTCGCTCCCCGCTCCTGGGAGAGCCCCAAAACTGGAAGGAGATGCCTGCTTGTAGTGAGTGGGGAGGAGGGGGAGGCAGAGTGAGACGGGTCCTGGTGGAGCAAGGAAAGCTGGAAGGATCACAGCACTTGGACTAGTGGGTGTGTGCAGATTGCAAGGCTTATCTGACTGTGAGGAGCCAAGCAAGTAAGTGTTGGCCTGGAAAATGGTTCTTCAAGCTTACAGCAGTATGCGCTTCTCCTCCCTTCCTCCTGGGAGCTCAGCTGGGTTTGCAAGCTAAGGAAAAATCTACCAAAAGGGGAGAAAAAGGAAGGAGATGAGGCAGAGAAGCAATCAGTCTTTCAGCCAGGATTCTGTGGCAGTGGGAACTGAGAGGAACAAGGAGCCTCGTTCATGTGGCACTGGAGTTGTCATAATCTCTGACATTGGCGTAAGGTACTTAAAATGTTACTGACGTGAGTTTGATGGCATTTTTGTCCTTCGCTGGCAGTGTGGCCATGAAGGTCTGCAGCAAGGTCAGGGGCTAAGAACATGGCATGCAGAAAGTACAGAAAAATTGCACTTACCAACTCTGTGGTTCTTTGGGCAGAGGGATTATCTGTACATCTTTGCTACCACCAGGTGACAACCCAGTCACCCAGGAGATGAACAGGTCCAAACTGCTGGGTTTTCCACATACTCCATCTTACCTGGGCCTCCAGATGTCCTTGGAATCATCTCTCCAGCAAGGGTGGTCGCACAGTAGTGGCTAACAGCATGCAGTGTGTGCAATTCAGATTTTGATGCAGAAATGACTTAGTTATAGGGAGGTGAGTGCAGGTTCTGGGGGAATTCTGAAATAAAAGCAGGAGAACTGAGCATTACATTGTGTATGACAGGGTGAAGGCTTTCCTCAACAGACAGTCTTTGAAATGTGTGTGCAAGGAGAGGGTTTGGTTCTCCTGGGATAAATAGGTGGGTTGGAAATGCAGAAGCTGTACCTTCACAGAGTCCCTGTCAGAGTGTGAGAGCAGCATTCTAACAGGGAGGACTTTTGTGAAGGTACAACTTCTGCCAAGAGGCACACCAGGGTCTACTTTTGGATTAGCTGTGCACATGTGTGGACAGATGGGAATGATAAAACCAGAGGTATTTATGTGCAGAGTCTCTGGGGGAGTTCCTCTAAACACATCTGGGGGTTCCTCAGCATAAATCCAGCCTCCTGGAAGGAGGGGGCAAAAAGCATTTACATCTGATGGAGAAGAGTCAATCTCATCATGGAAATGTGGCTTGCGTGGAGTCTATGCAAGGGGTAGGACAGACTTACTCTTCCAAGTGCTGTTTCTGGATTAGTCACATACGCAAACCCACAGCACCACAAATCATCCTGCTGCTGCATTCCTCTTTATCTGGGACCAAACTGACCTGGCAAAGAAATCTCACCACTGAAGCAGCGCACCATCGTGTTTGGCCCTTCGAAACTCAGCAGCAATCTGAGTAAACCCACCCAGGAGCACGTGGAAGAAAGCTTGGCCTTAGAGCGTGTTGCTGAGAAGGAGGTGCTGCTGGAAAAACCCACAATTGGTTTGTAGATCAGTGTTGTCTGGCATGTGGAAATAAATCCTATCAGCCAACCCCAGAAACTGCTGCTGTGGCTTATGCTGAAGTTTTGGCAGGTGTGATATAGCAAGTAGCTGAGCTCCTTCTGGCGAGTGTGAAATAGCAGCTCTCGGAGGGAGCCTGGTGGTGAATGGAAAGGCACTTGTTGAACTTGGAGGGCGGGACTGACATTTCAGGGTTCGCTTTCAATTCCGACAGCCCTCGAGTCTGCACCGAACTTGTTTGGTCACATGAGCAGAGGCTGCTCCTGGTGACAGCCCTCCTCGGCTTGCAGGGCTGAGATGGGAGTATGGCAATGCCGGGAAGAGGCTTACAGGGCGTGTTTTCGGTCCCAGTTCTGCCCCAAAGGTCCCTTTGTTCAGACACTCGGGCCGCGTGATGCGAAAGGGAACAGAGATTTCTTTGTTGTCCTGGGCCCGGCTGCCCTGCCGGCAGAAATTGAACCGAAATCAGCAATTTCCATCCCTTTCCCTTTCCAAACCTGGCTCCCATTCTGCCCGTGCACCCGGGCGTGAATCTCCTGGTGCTGTGCGTGCGCGGCGCTCCGGGTTTGTCATCGCAGTGCTGTGAGAGAAGCTTTTAGTTTCTTCTTAATAACATTGTCTGAAGTTAAAACCTGTAGTTTCATGGGGATATCTGCTCTAATTGGCACTTGGATAAGCTCTTCTTACGTGTGGCAAAGCCACCAAGCACAGGAATTGGCTATCTAGCCGTGGCCACTCCGGATCCCTCTGCTTCAACAGGAGTTTTTGCTAAAAAAGCTGCTCCACGCCAAGCAAATTACCCGGAATTGCTGACTGGTGTCAGCGGGGCTGGGCTGGTGCTGCTGACATTTTGACACTCCGCCCTGGCTAGCAGAGAGCACACTCAGCACTGTGTCGGGAAATAGCTGCTGGAGCTGGCGTGGGGCAGGGCACGGAGCCTGCTCTGCAGTGGGACGGGGCTGGAGGTGGCCCCGCTGTGCTGCTTCCCACCACGGTGGCTTTGTTGCCAAGCTCAGCCACGGGCTGCCGGCAGCAGCAGGTATGGCTTTTGCCTTGCAGAGCCCGAGCCAGGAAAACAGGATCCCGGTGGCAGCAGGAGTGAATGGTTAAAAAAGAACAGAACTATCTCAAACAAACAAAAAGAATCTCTAAAAATCGCCTTTTGTTTTGCTTTCGGCCCAGGTGCGCTGAGAATCAGAGATGGAGGCTCAAGCATGTTGCGTTGAATACTTCAGAACATTACATCTGAAAAAAGCGAAGACTTATTTATAGAACAGTTCTGCTTGCTACTGAGATTTAATAGGCATTCTAATAAGATTTAGCAGATACATGCAAGAACATAAAGTAGACACAGATGTGCCATAATGCCATTTTTCAATTGTCAGTCTTGGCACAGGACATGGATGAATATTTATAGCACGGCTGGTTACTACATAGTTGGGTAATTTGTCACATTATAGCTTTTACAGACAACATTGTCGATTTATTTTAAAGGCCCTTTCGTTCTCTGACTTTATTTTCCACATTTTAGGGGCCTACATATTTAAAGAAGTGGGTAAAATAGTTAATCCAGGGATGAAATGGAGCATGTACTGTAAGGGAGGAGGGATGGTGGGGTTGGTCTGGGGTCGGGAGGTGGAGGAAGGTTTGGGTAAGGATATGGGAGCCTGGGCAGCTCCCACGAGGTCTGTCTGGACTGTCACCTGTCCCATAGGGGAACCCACAGGGGCAGTGCCGACACTCTGAAGCCTGATGGGATGGACAGGAGGCAGCAGAGGCAATTTCTGCCCTCCATGGGGTTTGCATTAGTGTAATTTCATAGTGGCTTATGCCTGCCAGCTCCTTTGCTGGGTGCTGTGCCTGCACTCAGCTGCTGTGCCTTCTGCCTCCTGCTCCTTCTTGCTGCTCTTCTCACTCAGCCTCACCTGGGTGCTCTGTGGAAAGCAGGGAACCCGAGCACGCTGGGGAGCTTTTCTGGGGGAGCCACTCTTTGGCATAGAGGAGGGGAAAATGCAGCACTTGCAGTGCAGTAAATACACTGGCTCGGTGCAAAGCCTGGTGGGTGTCGTGGAAAATTGGCCGGTTTTCTGCTCTCAGCTTTCTGCTGTAGTCAAGAGGGAATTTTGAGTCGTTAGGTCCTGTGGCAGATCATTGCACAAAAACTCAGGCTGCTGCTGAACGTGTGCATTCCTGGGAGAGCACATCCTTTGGAAGAGCGAAATCTTCTTATCTTTGCCTTGACTTGTTTTTTGAATCTCTTTTTAATGCCTGCATGACTTTTCTTTTGCTCTCTTAAAATGTTTTTCAATAAATGAGATAAACCTGCTTGGTTCAGAAAGAGCCAGCAGGTTTTGCTCACTTGGTGCCAGTCTGCACCCTGGGGTGGGCCTGCAGCCAGGACAGCATTTCAGTTCGGTTTGGATTTGGACAAAACAAAGTCACTAATTATTCTCTGCAGCCTTCTGTCCAGGTTTGTGTCAGTTTAGACTCTGGCTCTGAGTGCAGTGGGGCTTGGCACAGCCCTGGGGTGGCTCTCAGCGTGCTGGTTGAACGCACACACGCAGCTGCAGCACAGAGAGCTGGGTCTGCTCTGGGACAACCTGGGGAAATCGAGTGTCTCCTTTCCAGCAGCCGTGTGGATGCGACTGCAAAAGACTCCTGGGTGGTTTTACCCCCATAGGGTGAAAACTGATGGCTGCAGGGAGAAATTGTTACCCACCCTGGGAGCGCCAGCATGGTGCTGCCCAGAGTGGGCAGTTCCTTTTCAACACTGTTGGGTTTCTTCCTAACCTTCTCCAGACCTTTCCAGTTACTCTGGAGCTTGTGGTGCCCCAAAAGAAGCAAAGTTTTGTTAACCACAGCATAACTGAGGATCTCCAGGAAGAGGATGCTGTCTGTCCCCTTGGGCCAGCAGGAGCAAGATGTGACGGACAGTGCCTTGCCCCAGGGATTTTAAGAGTCAGGGTGAATGGGACTGAGCAGTGGTGGAAGGAGAGACCTGGAGGTGAAGTCACATCAGATTCATCATGAAACACATCGTCTGTTTTTCCGTCACACTGCCCCTTTTGGGTAGATCCATGTTTATTTGCTTAAGCACAATTTAAAGTTTCCAGTTCGGAGACAGTAAAAGGGTGATGCTGCTTTAAAAATGGTCTGTTGCAATCACAGGGTAATGCCTGAAGGAAGTAAACTGGACTGATGTGGCATTTTCCTTGGGAAGGGACTTTCTCTGGCCTGCAGTAGTGGGTTTGGGTTGGCCTTGCTGCATTTCTCCCTGCAAGGTGGAGGGAGCAGATCCTTCTAGCACAGAGGGCACGAAACTCGGTTGTCACTTCTTACTCTGTTGTCAGAATAATTTTACGTGGCAGTGTGGTGAGATTTGAGAGGTTTTAGGTGAACACATAAGAACCTTTGTGGTTTGCAAAGTGCTTCTCCCTGCAGTCCCTCCCCAGCACACCACTGCACATCTGCCCCATTGCTGCTATTCCCAGCCCCTCCAGGCAGGCCTAGAGGGTCCCAGGGGCTTCCTCATGGGGTGGAAATCCTCATCCTGGAACTCTGCCCAGCTCAAGTATCTGGTTGGAGCCCCACAGCGGGGTGGGTGCTAGTGGAAATGCACTTGGCTGTGTGAGTGAGAGACAGAGCAGAACAGCTGAGTGCAGTTGTCTTCTCCCTCCTTTGGAGCTCCAGAGCTGACCCTGATCTTTAGGTCGTGGTGGTGGTGACAGGAAAGTGTGGGCGTGAGGAACATCTTGGGGCTTGCACCTGGGATGGTTTATAACCAGAAGTTGACTGTGTGTGCTTTCCTTGGCTCTCCTTCACCCCATGGGCCACCTGAGAGCCAGCCCTGCTTGACTGCTGCCACCAGCAGGTACCCTCTCCTGAAAACTGACTCTTGTCTTGTCCTGCAGGAGGAACCCCTGCAGGCAGGTGGTCTGTAGATAGCCCCTGTGTGACTGACAGAGGGAAGAGAGGTAGGTGTCATGGGAAATCCTTAGGGCCTTCAGCAGACACGATGGGGGGCTGAAATGGATGATTTAAAGGAGCTAAGTGAAGAGGTGTGTTTTCCTCCCACCAGTTGCAACCAGCAAGCTTATGTTATACAATAAATAGCAGGAACTGCTGGTCTGTGAACAGCTCTGAGCACCACTTACTAATACGCAGGCTTTTGTGAGGGTCCTTAAGCAGGTTTAGATGTATATAAAGGTTGTAGGGAAGGATGGGAGAAGGAAGAGGATGTCTCTGTAGCTAGACAGGTCTGTTCTTGTGCAGTTTATTTTTTTTTGGCAAGGTTCTTTTGCCTGTGAGGGTTTGATGACTGTCATGACCACTGTTAACAGTGTCTCTCAGGGCAGGTGACACTGATGCCACCCACATCTTGTGGCTTCAATGAACTGCATGGTCCTAAGCTGTCAAGCCACCACGATGAACTACGTGTGTTGTCACTCAACCAGTGACCCCTGCCACCCACTTCTGACCTCCTTCTCCCTCTCTCTCTTCCAGGCACCTGTGTGAAGTGCAGCAAGGGTGTGTATGGAGCAAACCAGGCTTGCCAGGCCATGGGCAACCTCTACCACGACAGCTGCTTCACCTGTGGAGCCTGCAGTGAGTACTCCCCACCTGACCTGCCCCTGGAGGGAACTCTTGGGGCTTAATGTTCTTCTGGTGTTAAGGGGCCAAAAAACAGAAGGTGGTTACTGAATTACCTGCCACAGCTGTGTTTTGGTGGTTGCTGTTTTTGTATGGATTGTTGCAAAGCATGTAGAAAAGGTGGGTTTGGATTGTGCCAGGCTTCTTCCTGGTTGTTCTCATTCCTCTGCCTTTCAGTTATAGTGATATTTTTTTTTTACTTACGTGAGTCTTTTTTCAAAGTGGTAGTGAATACGCCTTAAGTAGCATGTAGAAGTTTTTCTGCCTCATCAGACTTTACAGCCATTCTGGTCTTTCAGTCTGAGGACCCCAGGGAAGGTTTTTGTGCAGAGGTATCAGGCTGGGAGCCCTGTGAAATGTACCTGAGCTGGGGTGAGGAACATGCCACTTGATATTAAACCATGGCTGTGTTTGTAAGACAGTGTTTCTTCTAATTTGTTATGTTTAACTCCAGTGCGAGTAGCATATTTTTAGAAATGTAGCTGTTTATGTGGTGGCAGAAAAAAAAAATAATCTGCTGCTGCTGTTGTATACATGAGTTTGGTTTTTCCAGATGAGGCTTAGGGGTTTTCTCCTGAGTTGTATTTAGAGTAGTAAACTCATCAGGACTGCATGTGTTTTATTTGGAGCTGTAAAGTGGCAATAAATATAGAAAGATGTGTATGCTTTTTAATAATAGCTGAACCTTGAACTATGCTCATTTCCCAGCTGTCCACCACCAGCTGCCCTGCCTCACCTATGTTTGCAGGACAGCACCTCACCATCATCCCACTGAAAATGGGAAAACTGAAGAGTGGTCTTTGCATGCAGAGGCACTTTCCTAAAGGCTCAGAAGTGAACAGCTCACTCCTCAGTCCTCTCTTATAAATTAATTCAAAGTAATGAATTAATCTTATCCCATGGTGAGGGCTCCTGGCTGCAGTTTCAGGGACCTCTCTCCCTCTGTGGCTGGGGTGCCTCTGAACTGCCCTTGCACCCAAAGCTCCTGTTAAAAATAATCCAGCAGCAGGTTTGAGCTGTCTTAAATTTCTAAAATTACTACTGTGCAACTGGTGCTTTAGAAAGAAACACTTTCAGTGCTCCTTTTGGAATGAATTTTACAATCTTGATTTGGAGAGCAGTGTTAGAAAGGTACTTGTGATTGCAGAGGTATCCATGGTTACTTCTGTGTGTGTTTGTCTGTGTTTGGTTAAAAATTAGCTTAAACCCATTTCTGATGAGGTAGGTTGGTGAGGTCTGAAAGAACAGCTGTTTGCTGAGGTCAACCCTTTGCAAAGGTTTCGGGTGTGAGAAGAAAATGTGTGAATGTCAGGTGAGACTTAGAAAGGTGGAAAAAAGCTAAGGTGAGCAAAGTGAAGCCCATTTTCTGTCTTACCCAGGGTGTAACTGAGAAATGTGCTGAGTAGAAGTGTTGGGGCAAAGGGTTTCAAATGGAAAGCGAAATTAAAAAATAAAACTAGGCAAAAAGGGGCGGGGTGGGGGGGAGAAAGGGGAAACTGGAGCAATAGTAGTGTTTCTCTGATTAGAAAATATTGCATTCCAATATAAAATAAAAAAGGGGAATGCAAGCCACGGGAGTATAAGTGAGAGCCTAATTCAGCTTGTGAGTAGTCAGTCATGGAAGTCAAGCCCTTCCTGTGGTGGCAGTGGCCACACTCGGATGGAAACTGGAGGCAGCAGCAGCCAGAGGGATGGCCTGGAGGGATGGAGGGGAGGGGGTGTGGTGGGTGAGATTCCCAGCACTGCAAGAAGAGTGGTGCTGGAGGGAGACACCCCCCAGTAGTGATGTCTTCCTCATGTGCACACACCTCTAAGGGCAGCAAGGCTTGCAAGGACCCCCCTCCAGACAGCTTGGAGCCCCGTGGTGTCCTGCATCGGTCACTTTGCTGCCTGGCTTGTGCTGGGCTGGTGTTCTGATCCACCCAGCCTCTTTGGATGGTGGCTGCTGCACCCGTGGTGCCTGGGATGGTACATGTTGTCCTGCCCTGTGCTCGGGGAGCAAGTGGGGAATCCCCCTTTTTTTGCTGGCTGGAGTCATTTCCCAGTCCCACAAACCATCAGCTGCTACTAAAGGACTGTGTCGTTCACCCCCAGGGAGCACATGGCCCTCTGCAGGTTTTCTGCCATCTGTGTGGCTGCAGTGAATGCAGTGTGAGACCATTTCAGCTGCCAGGAAAGTCAGGATTTGTTTGGATGGTGTTGCCTGTCTAGCGGAAACTCTGGTTTCTAGCTGAAAAGTAAGTAGTGCTTTTAAGGTCAAGTGGAGTTCATCTTGGACACCATCCAGTACAAACTTGACTTTGAGAAGTCAAGGTTGCTCATGATTTCAGCCCTAAAGTTTCTGCTTCAGTGGAACACTGGCTGTCCTCTACTCCAATAAAAAAATACACGAAATTACCTATTAAGGTAAAGCATATTGTCCTCTGGGTATTTATAACCACTGTCCTGCTGTTTTCATTTTAGCAAGGATTTCTAATTTTGCTCGTAGTCGGATTTGTGTCCAAATGTGTATTGGTTTCCCTGACAGAGAAAATCAAGAGGGTCTAAGGGGGTTCTCTGTGTGTGTGGGGTGATACCTCACAGTGCCAAATTTCCTGCCCCCTCTGCTTCCCAATACACACGTGCTCAGAGATAAATGATAGAGCAGTTTGTTGAACAGAGCTGAGCACACGCTGCAGGGTCCAGTTGGCAGGGGAAAAAAGTACTGTTTTATCTGAGCCAGTGGTATGCAATGCAGAAGATTTGGCTCAGAGGTCAAAATAACAGATTTGGAATTATTACTTTGGCACAAATGTCTCGTTTATCTTCTTGTTTGTTACATGGCAGAGGCACAAACAAGGCAGCCTTTTGCGGAGAGGGAGAGGAAAAACACTTGGGGCTCTTTCTGTAGGATTGATAGTAAGTGATACTTGCTCTACAGGAGGGCCACGAAAGTAGGTTAAAAAAAAAAATAAAAGGCCTCAAAATGCACACAGGTATTTCCTGCAAAGTGTCTATTTCAGTCCTGGGTTTTGGGTTTTTTTTTTCAGCTCATTGGACAAACATTTGTCAAATGGTTTGTAAGGTGTTAACCATTTAAGTTAAATCACTGCTTTATACCTCCTCAGAACAGGAAAGATACAAGTGTTCCCAGATGTTGATAGTTACTATCAAGGTAGCAAGGAGACCTTATAAATTATATCCATTTAATTAGTCAGTATCACTAACCTGCTGGGGTATTTTAGTATTTTCTCCAGGGTTCAACCAGGCTTATGTCTGACTGCCACAGGTTTTCTGGAAAACAGACCTTTTTAGCTCTCCTAGTAGCATGATGTAGAGCATAAGGAACTTGTACTTGAGCCACTTGGTCCTCAGAGGAAATCTGAAAGTGAAAAAAGTGCAAGGGAGGTGTTAGAGATGGTCATGAAGGAAATCAGAAGGTGAGGAAAGAAATCAGAAAGAAAGAACTGATTGCAAGGTGGTTTGAAGGAAGGTTTGATGATGAGCTACATCATAAGGGCCAAAGTGAGGACCAGATTTTGGCCCCTTGCTGCAAAGAGCTGGAAACCTTGATCATCTGCCAGTTTACAGAATCTGACCTTTGACATGTTGACATTGCTGCATTGCTTTCTTTTTCCTTTCTTTTTATTTTCTGCAAGCTCAGATTAGTGTTGATGTCTGTGCAGGGGTAACAGGCTGCTGTTCCAGTGACAGAGCTTGAACTAACATGAGCTGCCTGCCTCTTGCCACCCTCTGAGTACATAAGTTTCATATTTAATATTTCACAACATAGATGTGTTTAGAAGTATCAAGGGTCATTTACTAAACTAGGTAGCTAAGTTATTGGAGAGTATTATCTGCAAGGACTAATTAGTCATGCTGCAATGGTTATAAAGTGTGGCTATTGAGGGCAATGCAGCTCTTGGTGACTTTGGGCTAATTATTTTGAATAAACAGGTCACATATTGGTATGTAACTCTTGGAACAACAAGGCCCTGGATTTTATTGGCACTGCTAAGTAACTCTGAAAGTAGAAAGTCACTTTTTTCTGCATGTGTGACTTAATCCCAGTCAGCAGGATAGCCAGCCTTGCCAAGTGAATTTCCCCAGGGCACATGTGTGTGTGTGTTTATCTTCAAATGCAGAAACTGCCCTCTCTTCTAGTGGAGGCAGAATTTACTGCCTGTAATTGGATATAAACCCACTACACCAATTGACATGCTTGAGAAATGTGCAAATCTTCAAAGTGGAGAGTGCAAAGTATTGCCAGCAATCCATCCTCAGCCTCCCTTCAATAAAATTATCCTGCCAAGGTCCTCATAGTAAACAATGTGATTTTTTTCATCAAAAGTACTATCAGAAAAGATTCAGATGTGCCTGGATTTACAGTTTGGGAGTCAGGGAGTTCATCAGGGCATGTTTCTGTTCCAGTCTAAATTGCTGCTGTGCTCTTGCTGACTTTTTTGTCTTCAAGCTCTCAGCTTGCTGGTGAAAAATCCTGTTGTTCACAGGAAGTACTTGCTGTGGATGAGAAAAGCATGGCAGGTTTGACAGTACAGTGACAGTACGTGTTCCTCTCCTGGCCAGATTTGGGGTCTGAGCTGAAGGTTCAGGTGTCCTCAGGAGATATCTGTGATGGAAAGGTGCAAGTGTTCAGCTCACACAGGGGGATCAGTCAGGAATTTATCAGTAAGCCACTGGTTTCACTAAATGACGTGTTTTAGGGCTGCCTAAAAGTCTGAAGTCATTGGGACAATATGAGAAAAAAAGGTTGAAATCTTCAGTGGAATAAATTTCCAGTCTTTCTAGTTACTTTTATTTTATAATGTTATCTTAAAAGTGCTGTTTTCTGTTAAGAACAGGCATAGCATTAATTGTGCTGTAAAGATTTTAGGGAATTTCTTACAGTGTTTTGATGTTACCTGTGAGTAACTTTCAGAGCAGTGTCTCAAAAAGCACTGAGGCCCCTTCCATACCTCGAGAAATTTAAAAACGCTCTCTCATGCAGTTTTGATTGGCAGTTTCATTCCCCAGGGTCACAGAGACTGCCTCATCCTCCTCCCTCCCCTGAGGCTCTGTGCATTTGGGTGACAGTGAGAGGCCAGCTCTGATGACCACCTAATTTTGGTGCATTTTGGGAAATGGGGTGGAAACTCCTCAGGGACTCCCTGGATTGTACCACTGCTATGTCCCAGAGTGACTGTATCTTACCTCTGCATTTTGAAGCTTCTAGGGATTTTCTCTAAAGAGAAGGACTCTTGAATAACTTCTTGCAAGGGTTTGCCCTCAGCAGAGCAGAGGTGTTGCTGGGGTGTGTGGTGTGCTGTGGTTTTTTGTGGTTTCCCCCTGGGGATCTGTTTCTGCTCACCTGTGGCTCGTGGTGGCAGCTGACCTTTCTTGTGTGTTTCAGAGCATATTTTTGGCTTCCAGGCATCAGCTCGTTTTCTCAGTTTTGGTTTCTTGGTTGGGTGTTTTGTTGGGTTCTTTGTCACTGCCTCAAGAGTATGGTGAGAGCACAGAGGGTTTGTTTTGCAGTGCTACCACACAGCTGGTGTAGCTGAGAGAGGCAGACTGAACATCTTACATGGTAATGCAGCTGCCATGTCCCAGCACAGTCCCTTCCCAGAGATATCCCGTGCTCCTGCCCATGTTTTCACCAGGGCTTTGGTGTGTCCTGGCATGTCTGCTGGCTGATCACACTCTGAATTTACCTGATGTGGAGGATGTGCAGGCATTTAAATGACCCTTTCAATGCAAGCCCAGTTCAAGAGCAGATTGGAAATACTGCTGCTTCTGTGTCAGCCTCAGTGCTGCCTCCAGCCTTAATGGTGGCCAACAGAAATGGGTCAGATGGCTGAAATTAAGCAGAGCTCTCTGATACTTGACCTGGTCTGCCATGCATGGTAAGACACCATCCTGCCTGACAGCAAAGTATTCACAGAGGGCCCCAAAAACAGCCAGGGACTGGTGGGTCATATACTGTGGGCAACAGGAACTTTGCAGTAGTAGGGAGGAGCCAAGGTTTCTGGGCTCTGCCTGCACCCATTTTACTGTCTACAGGGTGTGCATGGACTAGGTCAGCTTCCTCAATCCAGATGTCCTCACAGATTTACATGGGAAGAGTGAAAACTGAGGGAGGGACTGCAGCTTGAGCCAGAGCCACCCAGGACTGAGGAGGAGCTTCTTTGAATCAGTAACCACATGTCCAAATTTATCTTAAATTTCTGTGGGTACTCTAAAAAGGACTTTTAGAGTCCATTACAAGGATTTTTGTAATGACAGAGGCCCAGGACTGTTGGTGTGGAAGGGACTCAGGAGCAGCTGCCAGTCAGCAGAGATTCCTGCCCTTCTTCTATGCAGGTACCACATGGAGTTCCACAGTGCTTAGGTAAGGGACAGGTGAGGTCCCCACACTGCCCTGCTCTTGCATCCCCATAGAGCCCTGGGGTCTGGATGTGACCCTGTACATGCTGAGAGCTGCCTCTTGTCTTTGAACGGGCGGTTGTGACCCCGTTGGCTTTTAATAAATAACGAAAAAGCAACTTCAAAAGACAAAGTCGAGTCCAACTCCCCAGCAAGCAAATGATGCATCTCCCAGGATTCTCCTTGAGCCTTTGCAGGTCCCTGGTAAACAGTGTGAACCTCAAAAGGGTGGAGAAAAGCACCAGCATCCAGGGAGTGCTGCCTGATGGTGTGCCTGTTATCAGCTGCTAAGCAAAGTGTGTTCATGTCAGCACAAAGGCACTAGTGGCTGAGCTTGAAATATTTTGAAATTGGTGCTGGAATGACTTCGAGGTCATCCTGAAGGTCCCACAGCTAAACAGATTAGACTGAGTTGTTAGGGGTGAGCAGTACATAAAAACTCCCTGTAAGAGAGATGTGCAAGATATCTTGTAACAGCGAGTGAAGACAGAAAGGTTGAAATGCCAAAGAATTTTAATTGTCTGAATTTTTTCTGATGGGAGTTTAGGTAAATTCAGGGTGAAGTGAAAGTGAAATACAGTGAGGAGCCAGCAGTTTGAGACATGTAGTAGAGCAATTGATCCTGAAAGCAGCAAGCCATGCATGAATATTTCTGGGTTTATCAAAAGATATCCTCTCTGTAGTCTTCATGATCCACGAACAGGCAGGAATCAATATGTGATTCCTCATATGGCATTTATGTTCTCCATCCTTCCTTTTGGTGAAAATACAACAGCATCTCTGTGCTCAAGTGAAACCTGTGCCAGCCTCTTCAGGCACAGTCAGAAGTATTGCTTTTGAGCACAGGAGCAAGGACAGAAGCCACTGCCACCCTGCTCTGTGCTGTAGGGCAGCCCCAGTGCTGTTTCTTGTCCTGGTGTGGCCCACCTCAGAGTGCTCTTGGTGTAATGTAAGCAGCTCTACTGCACAGACTCACGTAATGCCCCCAGCCAACTTCTGAATGCTTCATAAAGAAGTTTATCCCTCTGCTGAATGAGCCTGCAGCAGGAGCCCAGACACAGCACGCTGGCCAGGGCACCTACTCTGCAGGTCTGTTGCCATCAATCTTAACCTGCTAATGTCATGGGGTTAAAAATACACTGGGTGCAGAATGGCTGGGAAGTGCTTTTTGTGTCACTGTGGAAGAATGATGTCGTGGCAGCGATCCAAACCTCATCCCTTCTGCTGGAATGGCTGCTCCCCATGCACCAGCCAGGGCCTTGTCCCAAAGAAGTGACTCCTCACTCCATGGCCCCATGTGTATGTTTTTCCTCACCACTGTCAGCTTGTGTTTAAGGAGAGACATTGCACCTCCCGTTGCACTGAAGTGGGGCCCGCACCACAGCGTGGTTTAAAATCAGAGTTAAATGGTTTTGTTTGTTGTTTCGTTTTCAGGAGTGCCGAATCCCCACGGTGTATTTAAATCAGGTGTAGTTCTTGCTGCTCTAGGCTTGTTGTTAACCTGCTGAGGACACTCTTGACAAGGGTGCTGCCAATCTCAGGTATCCCCGTGCCTCTCCCTCCCTTCCTCAGGAATTTGGGCTCTGCAGCTGCCACTGAGCGTGCCAGGCTCACCTGTGGACAGGTGATGGGAGGAGTTATCATACCAATACACGCCCTGGGTTATGAGCCACAACAATAACACATCCAAGATTAGATACTTTCTGTTTTGGGCTCTGGGTCCTGTTTTGGTGTCTGCCACCTTGGGTAAGAAAGAAAAATAAGGGGGATTCTCTCAAGTTTGTCAGTTTGGGGTTTTTTTTCCATTTGCTATCCAGTGTTCTCATTGGAGCAAGGAGGGGCTGGTGCCCTGGCTCATCTCTGACCTCCAAGCTGTGTGGCTGTCCCCAGCAGGGATTAGGAGAGAATGGGCAGCAGTGACTTTGTTGGGGCTGAGTGCTTTTGGCTCCTGCACTGCCCAGTGAACAGGGGGGATGAGCTGTGCCTGAAGTGGAACCACGAAGCTCCTGCACATGCAAACCTGGGGTTGTTCCCCGAGGAACACACTGCCCGAGCTCCACCTGCCTTGCTGGCAGAAGCCTGGGCAGGGCACAAAGGGCTGGTGAAATGCTGGTCTGGCTCAACTCGCTGGCAAAACTTCAGACCGTCACCGGAGCATCTGCGATTCCCGAGTTGTTTCCCGACCTGACAGTGCCCTCTGGCGTGTGCAGGAGACGATGGAGATTGTAGCTTATTGAAGTGGTTTTCCTTGGATTCCTGCTTTTCTTAGCCATCGTGGTTATTTGTTACAGCTGCCGGGTGGGTGCAGCGCTATAAAGCACCGAGATGTGACCCCAGACTAGTCCCATGCGTTGCCCACAGCAGCCAACGAGCCCTGTTTTATTGATATCCAGCATGTCAAGCAGGAGGCCTCTGGTCCACCGTGTCTCAGATCCAGTTTCCTTCCAGCAGTGCCTGGTTGGTGTCCAAACCCAGCCTGCAGCAGGTGCCCAGGCAGTGTTGCTCCCCCTGCCCTGGGTGCTGCCTCCAGGCTGTGGCTCCAGGACACGACTGTTCCAGTGCTGAGCTGCATTTCAAACCCTGGGCTGAGTAGGGAAACTGGGCTTCAAAGAGGTAGGAGCGGCTTTTTATAAGCAAACAAAACCTAGCCCTTTCCTCTTGGAGGAAGGCTGGGTGTTCAGAAGTGGTGGCAGCGTGAGCAGACATTGCCATAGTTACATGGAACTGAAAACAGATGGCGAATGTGAGGCATAAACACAAAAGCTGCAGTAAATACAAATCCTCTCCATATGTAGAGTCCTTTCTTGGAAAAACTTGGTCATCTTGTCTCTGTTACAACATTCTGATTTTTTTATTTTTTTTTTAAAAAGGAAATTATTTTTTTAGTGGTTTCAAAATTTTCTGTTGGCAGAATGTGCTGGGAGGGAGCAGAGAAGTCTGCTGAGTGCTCTGGTGTTGCACTCTGCCTGGGACAGAGTGGGTGGTCAGGTATTGCAGTGCCTTGTCTGACAGCTGCTGGTTGAGGGCACCTCACAGTGAAACAGCAAGGTTGTGACATTTTGAGGAATTAAGTCAAGTGTGGGTCCCTCTTTGCATGCCCTTTCTTCTTTTGTCCTTGCTCGTCTCCTGGGTGTTCTCCAGCGTGAGTCAGAGTATCCTCCCTCACTCTTCCCAGAGTTATAACTCATGTGGTAGTCTGCCAGGAGGTGGTCCAGGCTTGCAAAGCTGCCACCTCCTACCCTGAGATGGGACTGTTGTTTTCTGGATCAACCAGCTAGCATTCATCAGCGACCACCAGTGGAGGAGGAGATGGGGGCTGGAGTCTGGGATTGGGTGCTCTTCTCCAGCTGTGTGGTGTCTGTCCCTGGTTGTCTTCCTTGTTGTTTGCTTCTCAGCACCCAGGTTTTGCTCTTTGCTGACTTTTCTTGTACCTCTGTGTTTTTTCCCCTCAGGTCGAAAGCTGAGAGGAAAAGCCTTTTATTTTGTCAATGGCAAGGTGTTCTGTGAAGAAGATTTCCTGGTAAGCACCCAAGTGGGCCTTTGCAATGACACATTTCAGTGTCCCCAGCAGACACTTGGTCTTTCTGCCTGTCAGCTTTGCCAGTGTTTCACGTAGTTCCAGCCCAACCCCCTGCCTGGCCCTTCTGCTCCAACATCTGCCCAGAGCCAGCACCAGCCACAGTGGGTTCCCCACATGTGGTGCTGGAAGGAGCCAAGTGAGAGGCCATGTGAGAGCCTCTGGTTGAAGCCTTCATCTGCTGTGATGGCTCCTTCAAAGCAAATCTCTGTGCCCACACTGTGGAGTGCAGGAATGAGATAGATGGCTACAGAAGAATGAGTGAGTGAATTTCCCTTTTCATTGGGCTGAGTTTGCTTGGGCAACTTAATGGGTGACTTTCTGTTGCCCTCAGTGGATTTTGTGTGATGTAAATTGGCACGAAGCAAACCTACAGTCCTGTCCTTGGCTGGTGGAGGTAAAAAGCAATATACCCTTCTGCCCTTGAGTCCTGATAGATTAAGCATTCACTGAGACTTGAAAAAGTCATATTTGCCTACTTATTGGTGAAGTCTAGTGGATTTTGTCAGAGACAGGTGCATTAACCTTTGCTCTTGTCAGTACATTCTACACAGGCTGAAAATGAAAAGATTGATTAAATGCATCTGAAGTATTTCATTTTTCAAGTTTGCACTTCCACCATGTAGACAAATGATGTGCTGTGCCTGAGGTGCATGTCATGGACATGACTGGCAGTTCCTTACTGATAGATCTCAGTAACAACAGCAAACAAAGTTGCTCTGGGCCAAACTTGATTGTAATTCTAACAAGGAGCTTGGACAATGCCCCTACCCTCTGAGAAGCTTCAATGGAACTATAACAGTGTCATCAAAGGAAGAATTTGGCCTTCCAAGTCTACGTATACAGATATTTTGATATGAATATGGGATGAACACAAGTAAATTCCTGGCTTGTAGATTCACATGGTGAAATAAGCATATAATAAGTCTTATTAGTAAATGTCTTGTTTGCATGTGCACTTATGGTATTTTCATTTATATTTAATACACTTAAGTTTCAGACTTGGAAGTCACAGGAATTCATAGTCCTTCTGAGCACAGGCAGGCTGGTGTCTTTATAGAATATCCTCTGGGGACCCAGTCACACCTTCATAAAACAAAAAAGGCATTGGAAAGTCAAGTGCAAAGGAGCACAGAAAGAGGACCAATCACAAATATGCAAATAAGACCCCACAGTACCCTGCTGTTCATGCTTGACTGGCCTTGTGGAATTTTAAGCGAATTCTTTTTTGTCCTTGCAGTATTCTGGTTTCCAGCAGTCAGCTGACAGGTGTTTCATTTGTGGTCATTTGATCATGGACATGGTAAGTGATAATTGCTTTAGGAGAAAAAAACTCCCCCAGCTTTTTAGAAGAATGCATCAAAAGCAAAATACATTCATATCCAGTCCAATCTGTTACCACCTGGTATTCTGCCTAGTGTGAGATTGGGAGCAGAGAGAAAACCCACTCTGCCTTTTGCTGATTTTTCAAGGGGGTGAAGTTGGCACCTTTGCCTGTTGAAAAGCACAGCCTTGAGCTCTTTCATCCCCTTTCACTCTTCCCTGGTCAGTGTGCTTGAAATCCTGTTGGTGCTTCCTGCCCTGCAGTGCTCCCGTCCTGTGAGCATCAGTGTAGCTCTCTCAGCCCGTGTACCTCCAGGGTGAAGCCACTTCCTTGTCATTTTTTGTGGGTGCTGATACTCTGAGGAGCAGGTTTGGCCCAGGGTATGTGATCCAGACCTCAGCCCAGATCTACCCAAGTCCTTGCAAACTCTTTCATACGTGTATGGGCGTCTACGTGGCAGGCACCATCCATTCCAGGGGAGCATGGAGTGGGTAAGAGCTCGGGGGCAGCATTTAGGTGGAGGTTGTTCAGAGGGAGACTGGTGTACCTGCCTGGTGGTGTAAGACTGCAGCTGAGGAGAAGAAATTAGGAGTTTCTGTTTCACAGCAGGCCTCCCAGGATTTTCTAATGTGTGTCATTATCTTTTCTTGCCTGCTTACACTGGGAAGCATTAAAACTGGAAAAGGTATTTTATACTGAGAAGTCTGATCCCTCTGCTGTTGGACCATGGTATTCCAGGTAGTAATTGCTACTCCCAAGGGCCAATTGCAGCTGTTAAGTTGAACACAATTTCCAGAGTCTGTGCTAATTAGAAAGCCAGGCTAGCAAGTACAAAGCTCTGCAATATCTAAGGCATTATCAAAACCTAGCAATAATATTTGTTTCAGCCTCTTATGGAGAACATGAAGATGTGTTTCCTTTGTTGGGCTGGTAAATCTTGCCTTGTGATCCTACCAAGTATTCTCTGCTTGTCAGCTTTAGAAATTATTTTCTTTCCTTTGAGTTCTGTCATTTCTATCCTTTGTCATGGTAAATACTTTGGCTGAGTCTCAAAATTGTTTTCTTACGCATGCTAATAATTAATTTCTCTGGAACCAGGTGCTATACATTGATTCCAGCTCCCCTTTCCATCCTCGTTAACTGGCCTTTCACAAGAGGTGTGGAAAAAAGACACAGCCCTGGTGCTGAGTGTGCAGTGTTGTCTGGTGTAAAGGTGTGTGTTTATTATTTTCACCATTATTGGCTGTTCACTTGCATTTTTCCTCTCTCTTGGTTTGTTGCAGATCCTGCAGGCTCTAGGGAAATCCTATCACCCAGGCTGCTTCCGCTGCGTGGTCTGCAACGAGTGCCTGGATGGTGTGCCATTCACTGTAGACTCTGAAAACAAAATCTACTGTGTCAGAGATTACCACAAGTAAGGGCAAAATAAACAGCAGGGGTGTTCCAGTCAACAAGCCTCTAATTTTGCTTTTCAGCTACTTAGGAAGTGCAGTTTAGTAAAACAGGGACAGGGTTGGAAGCTAGAAGTTTGAGGGCGGGGCTAGACCCTAAAAATTCCCCATCTCTCCCCTTGTCCTGCCATTGGCTCCTGTGTAACTGAGGGAGTCACATAATCCCTGGGCTTGGGTTGCCCCTTCTGTAAAGCAACGAGAGTGAGAAATAGTGCTCAAGAAGTGTTCAGTGATGTACAAAATTGGTCCACTTTAAAGTAAGCCTGTGAATGCCTGTGGAAATCCATGTGAGTTACTTTCTGAGTAGCTCAAGGGCTGTTTGACATTTAAAGGATCACCTCTGAACCTGCAAACCAAAGCAAAGCAAAACTAAATTAAACAACTGATAAATCCACTTTAAAAATCACTTGTTATTTAGACAGTAAGATAAAATGGCTGTGCTCTTAGCTGGTAGTTATGCCATTAAAGCTGCATTCATTTTGAGTCTCCTTCTGGCTTGCTTTGCTCTGTTTTCTGAGCAGGGAGAGTATTAAGTGTTGTTCAGGCAGCCAAGATTAAAGTTGTTATAATCTTGTAGCCAAGGTTAGTGCCTGTGTGTGCCATCGTTGTTCAGAAATGATGCATATTTCCTTGCAATTTAATTTAATTAATTACTGTGTCCTAAGGTCTTGAGAAACTGTGCAGTCACACAGTATTCTCTCTGAGGTTTCCTGCCCTGAGGTTGTCTCTTCTTTTGTGGTGTTTTTCTGGGGATGGTTTTGCTCAGTTTTTCCTCATTCTCTTTTCCAAATCTCTCAGTAGCAGCCAAGAATTTTACAGGGAATTTTTTAATTTTTTCTGGCACTAAGTGTAAAATGTAAGATCTGGTTTTGCCTGATTGAGCAACATATACCAAGCATTACTTAAAATCAATGCTCAAGTGAATTTACGATCTCAGGATGCAAAACTTTTCTGTGTATAAGTCATTTATCACTGCAGCTTTTCGTCTTATCATCGAGAACTTACAGGCATCTCTCTTTATGCTGATCAATAACTTGCCTTCAATTTCTCATTGCTCTTGCAGAGTTTTAGCTCCAAAGTGTGCAGCGTGTGGACTTCCCATTCTGCCCTCTGAGGTGAGAGCCTTTTATTCCAAATGCCCTTGGGGAGGGAGTGTCACGTCTCAGGTCTTGCTCTCTTTCACCCTTGACCCTCTGTCAAGACGAATGTGTTTGTGGATGGGGAGAGATGGTCGCTTCCTCTGGAGTGCAACCTTCTGACCCAAGCTCATACATACACTGTTCTTGAGATGTGACCCTTCTTCTGCTCAGTAGTGAAGCTTATTCTTCCTGGGCCAGGCTGCTTTTTTCATCTCCTGCAGGATTATTCTGCTGCTAGTTTTATGTTCAGGATAATTTTCTTTTGTGTCAGTAAATGCTGGTGGCACTCATGAATGACCTCTGTGTGACCCCTCTGGGACTAACTCACTTTAATACTTAGAGGAGACGAATCTTGGGCAAAACTCATTTCAAATGCTGAGAAACATGATCTGCTGAAATTACCAAATCATTAATGCCTGATTTGAGGTAGATGTTACTGTTAAACAGAGAGAATATCACTTTTCTGGTGTTACATTTTGGAGGATATCTGCAGTCAGTCGGTTCTGAAGCTTTAGGGTAAAAATAACTGCAAGTGGCAGGATTTATTTGCAGTCTCCAAACAGCTGCCCAAATGCATTTCCTCAACATTCATTTTGTTGCAGGAAGCAATCTCCAGAGTGCATGTGTCTGATCCTGCTGTAATCCTTTGTCATTTCTGCTTTGCTCCAATGCTTGCAGGGGTCTGATGAGACCATCCGGGTTGTGTCCATGGACAAGGATTACCATGTGGAATGCTATCACTGCGAGGTGGGTCAGCAGCTTTCTTAGGGAGTGGGCTCTTAATGGTGATAACTATTATTATTTTTAAGATGAAAGTAGTTCTCCTGCCTTCCAGTGGCAGTAGATGAGCAATTCAAACCTTGCATTGTGTGACTCTTTCTATTGGTGGCTGAAAAGTTTTCAGTTTGAGGACAAAAGTTTTTGCAGCAATTTCATTTGCTATCCATAAAGTTATGGGCAAAGAGTTAATTGGTTCTTCTAAAACTTGGCAGTTTGTTAACAAAGGAAGCATGGTGACTTAGGTTTATTGCTGCCTTTCAGAAGCCTTGAGCTCTGGATCACATTAGTGTGTCTGATTTCCAAGTCAGATTGTTCAAAAATGCTAAGGTGATGACTGATCCTGTGGGGTGTAAGTTACCTTCACTCTCGTGGAAAATGAATGTGTCATTGGGACTGGAGAAAGGATATGGCTGCACAAAAATAATTCCAGGAGATGCCAGCTTTTAAACACCATTTGGTCTCTGTGCAGGGCTTCCCAGGAAGCCTTCATACTGCTGCACTGTGAATGGAAAGAAATAGCTGTCTTCTCTCACTGTGCTGATGATGGAGTGAAAACAGGCTGGTTTCACATCAGTACAACTGTCATGTGAAGAGGTGAATCCGACCTGAGGGTGTAAGGAGACAAGAGCACAATTTAAATACATAGGGTTGAACCTTGCCGCGAGATAAAGCTTATTCAACAAAACTGCATAAGACAAATTCATACAGGGCTACCCATCAAAATGCCTGTGTCTAATGGTCACCTTCTTGTGGCACGTGCTGGTCTGACTAGGAAGGAGCTGGATGTCTTCTCTCCTTGTGATAAAATCACCTTCCTGGTTTCCAGACCCCAGCTGACACAGGCTCTGATCATTTACTCTTCCTCTCTTTGCAGGACTGTGGGATGGAACTGAACGACGAAGACGGGCATCGCTGTTACCCGCTAGATGAACACTTGCTTTGTCACTCCTGTCATCTGAAACACATAGAGAATGGCACAAGCCCAGCAGCTGCCTACCAGCACCACTACTAACCCAGAAAGCTGGCACAGGAGACTTGTTACAAGACCTCCCTCTCCCCACCCTCAGTTGGTTTCCTGTGCGTGTTTTTCACCGGTCAGTGACGTTCCTGTAAAAAGGACATGAGAGGTTTTTGCTGGATTCCCAGAGTTTGGATGCTTGTGGATTCCAGCTCTATCAAACTGTGTCTACTTGACCAAGACTGTGGCATGTTATCTAAACTGATGGGTTTACTTCTACGTGCCTTTTTCTGCTGCCTGGAGATTGCTCTTGGCTTTTTTTGGAAGATTCTTCAGTGAAAGCACAATTTGCTGTCGTGCCTATGAACTCAGATCATGTCATGCACAATTACAAAGCCAGAGGCTGGCTTGTCTGCCTGCCTGCCAGGGACATCCTGTCAGTCTGCTGTTCCCTGACAAGCACATTTCATCAGGTTCCCTAAAGGACATCAACCTATTAGTACCACTTTTTAGACACTCTCTCTTTTTATTAATTCTTTAGAAAAAGAAAACAAAGGGGTCCTTGCAAAATGGCCTGCTCAGACCTTTCAGTTAATTTCCTGAACTCCAGTATCAAATCTGGCTGTAAAAGCACCAACCTTCTGAGTACAAACCAGGAATGCTGTCTGGCAACTGGAGGCTGACATCCCATTTCAAACAGAACAAAAAACTGGAACAAGCTAGGCTAAGCTCCTGCAATAACCTGGGGCCCAGACTTCTGTGTCAGCACAACACACAAGGGCCAGTCTGCTCTGTCAGAGTCTGCATAGCAGCTGATACTTGGATAGGAAAGGTCGGGATGGTGGAAGTGTGGACACAGGGGAAATCCATCCTCATCCTTGCTCACAGAGCTCCCTTTGGGAAAAAAAGCTCTCTGTACACAGACACTTGCCTGAGTTTTGCAGTTTGTCCCCCCAGCTCAGCCCTCAGCCTGGCCACTCCTTTCCATGGTGTTTACCCAGCACAAAGCCATTTCATAATGGTGCTTATTTAGAGCTCGGGGAGCAAACTGGAGATTGTTGTGATGGCTTTGTTACACAGGGATTTAGAGCCCAGCTCCACCACCTGAACTCACATGAGTGTGCTGGTATAAACAGATTTGCTCCCATGAATAATAACAGCTTATCTGAGCAAGGGCTTAGAGAGTTTGGTCCTTACTTTCCATTCTGCTGAGAAAGCAGGAAGACAAATAATTTCTTTTTTGACCCCCCCCCCCCTCTGTTTTGTATTCAAAGAAATCTGCTCCCTCACTATGTGTTACGTGGATGATGTGTGCCTGCAGTGGATGTTCTGTACCTACCAAAGCTGTGCAGCCCCTCGTGTACAGGTACAAAGTTTTTGTTTAAGAAAAGGCTCTTAATTTAAAGCCTTGGGTGCAGGCAGGGATCTTAGCAACTCTTCCCAACATTCTGTGTGGAAAACGACATAAATCCTCATGTATCTGTGCTAAAGATGTAAATTTGGATCTGACTGGCAGAGGATGGGATGGCATTCTTGAAGATCTTTTTGGTGAGAAAACTACAATAAATTAGCTGAGCAGTGGCTTTGGGACTCAGAAAAAGTGCCCGTGCCGAGAACCTGCTACAGTTCAACCAAACCCCTTTTCCAGTAGCATGAATGTAGCTTGAACCTCACTTGATGCCATCAGACTGCCTCGCGTGCCCCTCTGGAGCAGCTCAGGTACCAGGCAGCAGCATGCTGCCCATCTCTGCCCGTGCTGCCAAACCAGCGTGCCATGCCTCAAATGTGAACCCCTGAAACTGCACAAGCCTCAGGAGCTCGGTGGTTTTGGCATGGGGATGAGGGACCACCCAGCCTTCTTCCCCGTTCAGCTGTGACCACCTCTGCCTGTTGCTGCTGCTCTTTGGGGTGGGAAGAGCAGCTCGTGCCTGGAGGTTGGTCCTGTGCTGGAAACCACCCAGACGTGCAGCCCCTCAGCGAGTGACTGAAAGCTCAAGGGAGGGGACTTTTCCCACTGTGAAATACATGTCTTCTAAGAGTTTTACCTGTGATTTTAGAGGAGGTAAAACTCACCCCAAATATGTGAGCCCCCCTAGAGCCTTAAATTTAGCCTCCAAATGCTGGTTAGCGAAGGGATGGGAGCCAACACAGATTATCATCAGTGCTGTATCCGGGCAGTTTTCATTTGGGGCAACAAAATAGCCAGGGCAGATCCTGTTGTGCTCTCACCTTGGTGCTTTGCATCAGCTTGTGCCCTGCAATGCAGTTAGGCCAGGGCAGGAAGGGCAGTGTTCAAGGTGTGATTGTGATCTTAGGACTGACTGTCTGAAGGGACTGAGGTGGAAAATAACACCAGCTCAGACCCGTGGTAAATAATTCAGATAGTCCTGGGCAGGTGGCTCCCCCTCCTGAGCTTCTTTTGGCAGCAAAGTCAACAAGATGTCAGAGTGGCTTTTGGAAGTGAGCTGGAAACACCAACACTGGTCACCTGCTGCTGCCTCTGAGAGACCAGCTACTGTGTTGCTCATGCTTTTGCTGGTTCTTGATTTTATAGAGCAAGCCCTCGTGCACAATTTTTGGCCTTCATTTTGTAAGGATCTGAAAACACTAGGGACTGACACTTTCTTTTTAAGCTGTGGTTTAAACTTCTGTCTCACCCTTGCAACCTTCCCACAACCTCAACCAAGAAAGAAGGGGACAGGGAGAAGGACAATTTTCCTCTGTGGAAAGCCTTGAGCAGCCAGTTTGTGGGCGAGCTGTCTTGCAGGAGCCCTCTTGGCATCACCAGAAAGTTTGGCCTCTCCCACACAGTGTCTTCTTACCCCTGTCAGCCATCCATACCCCTCAGCACTGGGGAAGTGAAGGCTGCCCTACTTTCAGTTTTGAGGTCCCCTATAAATTATTAAGTGCCAGTGCTCTCCTGTATTTACAGATAGTCAGAAATGACAGTGTGAAGCTGTGGAGCATCTATTGCATTGCCCTGCGCCCCTCTGTGTGTGCCAGCTTGCTCTGCATCTGTCTTTGAGAGTTCAGATTCATTTTAAGCTTGGTATTATTCCTCCCAGGCTGTGAGTATCTGAGTCCCTGTTGATTTTCCCCAGCTTGTCCCTGGCTCTGCAACTGCCTCACTGGTTCCAGCACAGGGAGAGGCAGGGGCATCCTGCACAGGGGAGGCTTCTCCTCCTGACACTCTGCCATCCATCTGTGGAGCCTTCAGGCAGCTCCCCCAAAGGGAAAAACTCTGGAGCTGGAGGTGTGAGACATTGCATCCTCTGCAGAAGAATTTCAGAATGCTTGCTAAATTCTGCCAATCTCCTAGCTGGTACGTGTTGGGTTTTGCTGTTCACATGAACCTCGTTGCCTTTTAATTTATTTAGATGCTGAAGTGTGCTACGAAAAATGAGTCTTGATTCCTCCCCCATCCAGTTCTTCTGACTGGTTTTAGAGTAAGGGGCCCTTGGAAGTCCCATTGTGCTGATAATGAGTAACTCTCATGCAAATAGTTATTCGAGTGAGTTCCCTGAAGGCTGCTTTCAGGAGCCAGAGCTTAAGAGATTTTTTCATTCAGATCATGCTGTTAAATTTCTATTGCTTAGAATGCAGCAGCTCATTTAAATAGGGATTTTTGCATGAGAGCCAGGGGAAAGCCCCAGCTGTAGGAGCAACAGACATTTCTATGTAATTTAAAGTGTATGAAACACCTGCGATCAAAGCAATTTAGAAAACTGCCCCGATGTTAAAACACAGGGAACAGCAGTTTTCAAACACCCCGGTGAGGAGCGTTTGAAGAGCTCTTTGGCTCTTCGGTTTCTGAGTTTGATTTGGAAACTTGTAAAATGTTTTCCCAGTCTTTTGGGAATTAAATGATTTTTGGGTTTGTCTGTTTGTTTTTTGGGTTTGCTTTTTTTTTTTGGTAGGTCTTTTCACTACAAAGTGAGTAGCTGCTTAGTCTGGAAATGGTGGAGTAACATCAGTGTGCTGTGGCAGCCTTAAACTGAGCTGGTATGGCTCTGGCTGGCCATTCAAAAGGAAGGATTGTTTTTGGCTGCCGAGGGAAAAAAGTCCCATATCAGCCTTGACTGCTTGCTATGTGCTGGCTTTTGGGGTGGTGTGTGCCTTGTGCCTGTGTGTGGCACATGCTGCCAGTGAGACACCTGCCTTTCACACCTCTGTGCCCGTGCCAAGTGCTTGTGGTGGGTGCATTTCAAGCAACTTTCTGTGCTTGAATGTAAGGACGAGTTGGCCCGGGTGTCACCACTGGGAAAGCATCTCTGGAGTCAGTACCTGCAGGCAGGGAAGGGCTATGGCCAGGTACACATTCCTCTTCCCCCATCCTCTGGGAGAAGCTGGGTTGCATTTCTCATTGTGCGGCATTGGTGTGTTCATTTTTCTCTCCTCTCCCCATGTCCCACCACACTCGCTGGCTGCAGTGGCACTGAGTGTGCTTACTGGAGCTGTCTGGTCAGATATCCTCCTGCCCCGGGCCCAGGCAGACCCTGGAGCTGCTCACCCACCCTTTTCACACGGAGAAACAAAGCTTTCCTGAGCAATCAAAACCCTTGCCCACTTTCTCCCAAGCTCACGTGGGAACATTGCATCCGTAGCCCACTGAAGATGAGAGATGGGAAGAAACTGTCCCCGCATGGGAACACCTGGCCCAGAGCCCTGGGAAGGCAGGGATGCCCTGGCAGAGGGTGCAGTGCCCAGCCCTGCTGGCACCAGCACGCAGCAGGTCTGTGGGCATGGCTGGGGGCCGGGCACACACACTCGGGCTGTGCCTCTCTGCATCCACATTCTGCTCTGTGTCTGTCATGGCTAATGACACTGAACGGTACTAATTGTTTTATGTCTCCTTCAAAGCTCAGCTCCAGGAGAGAGTGTTTTAGGATTTGTGCTGGTGTAACTAACCAGAGCCTCCTGTGAACACAGCCCTCTTGCCTTCTGTGCTGTCAAGTATTTATAAAGAGTGAAGACCGGTAGCAGAGCAAAGCCACTGGCCTGTTGTGATTTCAGTGATTAAAGACAGTATCTTAAGCAACACTCAGAGTCAAGTCTTTCCTGAAATTATGATCATCACCCGGAGTCCACAGGGAGGGAGTTACGCTGTGAAGTGATGGTTTCCCAACCTCTGCCTGCCTCCTGTCCCCCCACAGCAGTGGCTGCAGAAGGGGACTGGTGGGGGGAAACCTCGTCAGTGTAGTTCACTGTGGATTTCCAGTCCCCTGCAGGCAGCTGGAATTTGCTGCAGCCCGGTCGGAGGTGCCGGCATGAGGAGCTGGGGAGGGATATGCTGCAGACTCCGGTCCCAGCGTGGGGGTCTCCTTTGGTGGGAGTGGATTTTTCTGTAGGGCTTTGGATGGCATTCCCATGGCCCTGGCAGGCAGGCTGGCAGCCACGTGGTGCCCCTGGTGCTGTCAGCGACCTGAGGGATGGGTGTTATGGCATGGGTGTTATGGGACAGGTGTTATGGGATGGGTGTTATGGCATGGGTGTTATGGTGTTATGGCATGGGTGTTACGGGATGCTGTTGGACCAGCAGCACCACAGTAACTAATACAAAGTAAAGAAATAGGAATAACTAATCAGAGTTTGGCGGTCCCCCTCCTTAAGCCAAGAAGCTGCCCAAACCCCGGGTGTGACTCTCAGAGGGCTGGATCCAGTGGGAAACGGGCCGGGAGCTTTCTCCGTGCCCACCCTTCCTGACGGGGCTGGAGATGAGGCGCCCGTGGTGGGGGCGCAGGAACTGCTGGAACCCACCCAGCCCTAGCGGGCGACTTGGAGCCCCCCATATGTTCTGCCAGCGCAGGAGGGTGAAATAAAACACGGGGAAAAGAGGAAGAGAAAAAGATAAAAAGCGAGCAGCCGAGCCAGCCAGGAGTCGAACCTAGAATCTTCTGATCCGTAGTCAGACGCGTTATCCATTGCGCCACTGGCCCTGCTCTGCGAAGCATCGCTGCCCCCGCGCCCTTCAGCCTCGCCCCGCCCCGCAGAGGTTTGTCCCCAGCCGGGCGCCGTAGCGCGGCCGCGTCAGCGGGCGGGGGCTGANACCGCCCCACCCGGCCGTTCTCTCGTCCTTCTGGAGTGCCGGGCCGCCCTGTCCTTTGGCAGCACAGGGTTCCCTCAGCCTGCTTGTGTCTCATGGCACGGCTACTTTTTTTTTTATAATTATTTATTTATTTGTTGTTCTCTGGTTTGATACCGGTTAATGACTTTGAACTGCTGTGCCTTTGAGCCGTCGGGGTTCTCCGCCTTGCTGTGACTTTTCATAGAGTCGTAGAATCGATTGGGTTGGAAAAGACCTCCGAGACCATCGAGTCCAACCCTTGGTCCAACTCCAGTCCCTTTAGCAGATCACAGCACTGAGTGCCACGTCCAGTCTCAGTTTAAAAACCTCCAGGGACGGTGAATCCACCTCCTCTCTGGGCAGGTCATTCCAATGCCTGAGAACTCTCTCTGGAAAGAATTTCTGATATCCAGGCTAAATTTCCCCTGGCAGAGCTCAAGCCCGTGCCCCCTTGTCCTATTGCTGCTGCCTGGGAGAAGGGACCGACCCCACCTGGCTATGTCCTCCCTTCAGGTGGTTGTGGAGAGTGATGAGGTCACCTCTGAGCTTCCTCTTCCAGACTAAACACCCCCAGCTCCCTCAGCCTCTCCCCACAGCACTTCTGCTCTAGTCCTTTTATCAACCTTGTTGCTCTTCTCTGGAATTCATTTTCCAAATGAATTCTCCTGACCTCCATGTAATTTTGTTGTGGGGTGTTTTTTTTTAATTAAAACAAGTGTTTTCTCAGCGGTGGAGGTAACCCTTTGAACGTGTGTGTGTGCCGGGTGTTTGTTTGCTGCCTTTAACACAGCAGAGGTTGCGTAACCCAAAGCAGTCCAAAGTTAACGCTGCAGGAGCCGTCTCCGCTGCAAACCCTCACTCGAGCCACTTCAGATTCCCGAGGAAATTACTCCGAGCATGAGGCGCTTCATGACTGTCTGCAGCTGAAAGTGAAGTGCCTTTCTGTGTCCTGAAGGCGTTCCCAGGCTTTTGACCTCTAAATAGTAACCCGAGACTCCACCGCTGAGTTACGCATGCCATTTGCAGGCAGCAGCATCCGAAAGTGATTCTCGAGCCTGATTGAACTGTGCTTTGTGCTCTGTGAAATTTAATTTAAAAAAGTCATCTTTTGGATTCAGAGCAAACAGATCTTTTGGAGGTCTCTATAAACAGTTTGTCATAATGCTGTTCTGTGTTTCAAAGTCACTGGGCTTCTTATTCTGCTTAGGTAGTTGTGTGAGGTACTGGAGATAGCTGAGTGTTGCTGCAGAGTAAGACCGTCAGTGTTGGCTGACAGACTTGTTTATCTGGCAGGAAACTTTTCTTTCTCTTGTCACCTAAACGGTATTTGTCTTTCTTTAAGCTGATCTTGTGATCTTTTTGCCTGCAGAGGAGAAAAGGTGAGTTGTGTGAGTAGCAGTTGAGTGGCTTGTAGTACAAAGTTGTTATTACTGAGAATTTTTTCGAGTAAAAGCACTTTTCTGGATGCAGCCTGGTAAAGACTTCTCTCATTCAGAGTTCAGTCTTAGCTAAAAGTAAGCTTTGATCTTCTTAGAAGAGTGTCTCAAATGTACTTAAATATGAGTTTTTCCATTGTTTTGTGTTCTGAAAAATGAGTGGGTTTTATCCACCTCCTCTCTTTTGTTTGTTTGGTTGGTTGGTTGGTTTTTTGTGTTGGTTTTTTTTGTGTTTTCTTTTTTTTTGTGTTTGTTTTTGTTTTTTGTTTGTTTGTGTTTTTGGGTTTTTGTTTGTTTGTTTTTGTTTTTTTTTTTAATTTGTATTACACCTAGTTGTGGTAATGGCTGCAGGCTTTCTAACCAAGCATTTGAAGATATAAGGCCACGGATGGTCAGTCAAACTTACCAGGTTGGCAAGGTGAAAAGAGAATGTTTTTCTGAGAAATCCAGGCTAGACTTCAGTTTGGAGATTTAATGGTAGCAGTGTTTGGTTTACTTTATTTAACTGACTGCTCATTCTCGCTATGAAAAGATTGGATTCTGCCACTGTACCTCTCTTCTGGGTAGTCTGGTGGCCCTGTATGGATCTTCACTGACTGTAGTGCTCTGCAGGGTCCCATCCTGTTCATCCAGCTGCAGGTTCTGCCTCTGAACACAAACCTCTTATGTTTTTCACATTATCAAAAGTCTTGGTTCAAGCCCTTTATACTTTGACCTGTGTCTTCAGTCAGGTTCAGGTGATACCAGTGAAAATGCTGATGCCTCAAATCTCTGTTGCTGTTGGAACTGATTGGATATCACCAGCAATTAGTGGGGAGAACTGTGAAAGTGAAAACTGCTATCCATAGTTGTCTTCTGTGTCACTGCTATCCTTAAGTTCCTCTTGCAGCCTCGGGAACAAACTGTAAAATTCAGGCAGCTGTTGGAGGTACTGCATTCACTACTAATGGATGGTAGTGCAGGGACCGGTCCAGTTAATGTATAAAAACTGATTGTTAAAGCTGTTTGCAGAACAGAGAAAATTCTGGCTGTTGTTTTGGCTGAGTTAAAAACTTTTTTTTTTTTTTGTGCCTGGATGAAGACTCATCTTGCTGATAGCCTTATTAGTATCTCGTGGGTCCATGACACTTGGCTGTGTTTCAAATTTAATTCCTCCTGACCACAGTTAATGCTGCCTTACATGTTTTGTGAAAGCACTTGTCAGTCTTCAGTACCTACTGCACTTGAATCTAGTAGCTTGAATCCTAAACTAGCTACTGCATCTTGTCTTTGGCTTCTCTTTCTGCCTGGTTTCTCAACTGAGTTGTGAGAGCTTGGGCAATACTTCCAGAAAGAAAAGCTACACGTCCCTTTTTTCTGCTCCATCTAAGAGGCTGTCAAGGTGAAGCTCAGTAATAGTGGTTGAGCAGGAAGTCAACTTAAGCAGTAAATTATTTTTAAGTGAAACTTCACTGGAAATAGATATTATGTAGCTATGCCTTTAATGCATGCCTTTTTTTTAATGATATTTGCACCAGTGTTTTCTAAATCCTGTGTTTCTTCTCCCTGCTCTATGGGAGATGTTCCAGTTCCTTGAGCTGCTTCTGCTTGAGGAGAGTAATATTTATGGGAGTCATATAATTAGCACACCTGCTCACCTGGAAAATCTGGAATCTCTGGAGTGCTGAAACCACCAGCATGTTAGCACTGTTACTTAACATACTGCTGGAACTCTCGGCATAAATTACCACCTTCCCTGTGTCTCGCTGGAGGTCAGTTTGCTCTACTCAAGATACCAAAGGCATCCCTGCTCAGTACAGGGTGTGCTTTTGTCTTGTTTTTTTTGCAGTGTTTAGGGGCTGACATCAAGGAGCTTTCCCTGCATTAGAGCATTGTTAAGTATTTATGGTGAAGTAATCGATGGCTGGAGTTGAGACCTAGAAGGCTTAAGTGGTATTGAGTGAAGTGTTATCTTTAGTGGCCATTAGAGCATGATGGGTCCTCTTTCATGCTGTGTCTGGACACGGGAGAGTTTTTATCTCTAAGATCAGCCAAATGAAAATGTGGGATGCTGCTGTGCATCATCTTCATGGTATACAATGCTGCTTTTCAGTGTAACTAATGAAACTTGGCAACAAATATACAAAGCAAAAAAAAAATTACTTCACCTAAAGGTAAATGTCTGACTTTACTCATGGTGTAAGCAAGCAGTGGTTTGGTCTTTTTTTTTTGCTTTTTTTTTTATCTTTCTGTTATGTTGAGAGTCAATACTCTTTTTCCCCTCAACTTTGAATTGTGGGAATGAAATCTACTGAGTTGCTTTATCTTTTGGCAGCAATCTGCATAGTTTCAGTTGGAGAAGATTATAAAAATGAAATCCAAATTGCCCACTGTAATATTTGAAGCATGAACTTGGTGGTTCTACTTCTTCAATACCTCTCCTTTTATTGAGTATCGTGAGTTATACATCAGTGTAAAATACTTGCATTTTTCCCTCCCTTTGTTCTTTGAGAAATAGTAAATTATAACAGTGATCAGTTTTCCTTTATTTTAATAAAAAAGGAAATAAAGCAACTCAAATTTTGTGAGGATTTTATATGCTGTTAAGCTTTAAGGGAAGCAAGATACAGCTGATAGGAGTTCTTGATGCCCTGTATGATTCTAGACATCAGAGATAACGTAGCCAAGGAGATGGCAAGCTCCAGTGTCAAATATGAAGGTTATACAAAAGCAGGATGTGGCTTGGTGTGTGAAATCCAGTTCTAAAAGTACCTGCAAGCACCATGAGCTTCTATAAAATACAGCTTTCCTTATTTTTGCTGTCATACTAGCATTTGGATGTTGATCTGTTCCTTATTTCATTAAAAGAATGGAATGAATCTGTCTGCAGATTCCTAGTCATTGTCAATGATCCTTTCTTCAGCATTTAATATCTCCTTCCTAGATAAGTAAAATTAGCATGTATGCTGTCTAAGCTTGTCATAACATTCAGAGTTGGTACTGAGAAGGGTTTGTGGGCAAACCTGTTCCTGCATACGATGTTCATCAGCTTCCTTTGTGGAAGAGAAGTGAGAGGCATCATCTTGACTGTAGCAATTTCACCATAGAAAAGGTCATCTAAGCAAGAATGAGACTACTAGACTAGTTCTGGCAATTAGTAAGGCTGTAAATCAGCATTTGGGCTGAAGCTGATTGGAGTCTTACCCTCATCCTCAACTGTATTTTAGGAGACTTTGAACTTGTGCACAAATGAAGCAAGGATTGAGTGAATCAACTTTGTGCTGAAAACTTTGAAGATCATCAATTCTCCCAGTTCTTCTGGAGCAAGGATTTAACATTTTGCAGGGCCTTAGTCTTTCCAGTGTGTGTTGTGCAGTTGTATTTCAGGCCATTTTTAAAGGTGACCCCAAGAGAGAAATACTTGTTCAAGTTCTGGCAACTTTGTAGACTGGCAACTTGCTTTCCTCTTGTCCCTGCATTCCCTCCCCCACCTTTCCATCCCAAACAAAATCACCCAGAGCTCCAAAACAGTCAGCAGCAGTTCTGTCTCAGTGTGCTGAAGCCTTTTTGGTCCATTGAGCTGAAAACAGAATTGTCTTGTCTTTCATTCTCCATGATGCTTCTGCCAAGGAATCTGGTCTTGAAGAGGACCTTGGGAAGGAGAACTTGGAATGTGAAACATACATCTCCAGCTTTACTTAAACTACAGGCATTGTGTAAGAGGGGATAAAGGTGATTAAAAAAAAGTTATGGGAAGGTCAGTGGTCGTGGCAGGAGATAATGTGGTCTAGGATTTGAGAGAGAAATGCTGGGGGCTGGTCTAGCAAAGCAGGGCATATGACATACTGAGAGATCAGGGATAGTCTGCACTGGCAGCCTTGATTCTCTCACTTTTCAATTTGTAGATGATGAGGGTAAAACACTTCATGTTCTTCAGGAAAAAATTGCTATTCTTGAGTGTGGTAGAGAAAACATGTGTTTTTATGGCAAATATTCAACACTTGTGGGCTGCTTCTCCGTTGGTTGAAAACAGGCTTTAGCTGATACACGTGTGAATCTGTGCTGAGACTATAGTAGTGTGGTGGCTGTGTTGCATTTTGTAGTGTGAAGAGCAGCTTTAAAAAATACTGATCATGGATGGAAATGCTGATTGTGCTCTCTGTAGTCAGTGTAAATGTCTTGGCCATATTTTGTTCTTTATACAGATGATTCAAAAACTGAAACTGCTCTTGCTACTTTCTTTGGACACTATTCACAACCTGATATTAAAATAGTTTTTTCAACTTATTTTGCTTATGATAATCAGACGAGTAAGGGCACATAAGCATCTTAAAGGTGTCACAGATCCAATATTCAACATCGCAGTGATTTAAGAAGGCTGATTTGCAAAGGGAATACTCTTGATGAGTTTCCCGTTTTAGGACCCATAGAGTAATTTTCCTGAATGATCTGATGAGCAGTTAACACAACCATTAGTAAAGCAATTAATAGTTATGTTGCTCGGTGGGGTTTTTAAGTTCAGTTAGGCATTTGGAGTCCTCTGGCTTTCCTCAGACTGCTCAGAGGTTGTGGAATCATCCCTAGGGAGTGTCAAAATACGTCTTAAGAAATAAGGTTTAACACTGAAGTTGGATAAACTGATGTTGTTGACGCTGCTTTAAGTGGGTGGAAAGTGGGGTGTTGGACATGTTAAAAGAGGTCTAGAAGACCTCTTTCAAAGGGCTCTGTGGTGTGTTAACCCTGACACTGAAAGAGCTCTATCACTCCCCCTCCTCACCTGAATTGGGGAGACAAAATACAAGGAAAGACTCCCGGGTCAAGATAAGGACCAGGAGAGATCACTTGGCAGCCACCATCATGGGCAAAACAGACTCAGCTTGGGGAAATTAGATTAATTTCTTGCCAGTCACATCAGGGTAAGATAATGAAAATTAAAGCCAAATCTTAAAAACACTTTCCCCTTTTTCCCTGACTCAACTTCACTCCACATTTTTCCCTACCTCCTTCCCTTTCCCCAGCAGCACAAGGGGACAGGAAATGGGGTCTGTGGTCAGTTCCTCACAGTGTTTCTGCCACTGCTTGCTCCTCAGGAAGAGAAGTCCTTGCCCTTCTCCAGCATGTGGTCCCTCCCGTGGGAGACAGTTCTCCCACAGGCTGCAGGTGTTCATGAACTGCTCCAGCATGGGTTCCTTCCACACCCTGCAGTCCTTCAGGAACACACTGTTCCAGCAAGGGTCCCCCACAGGATCACAAGTCCTGCCAGGAGCCTCCTCCAGGCACATCCCCCTCCTCTGGTGTGGGCTCCTCCACTGATGGACTCTGCCTTGGCCAGCGGTGGGTCTGTCCTGGAGCCAGCTGGCACTGGCTCTGTGGGACACAGGGGCAGCTTCTGGCAGCTTCTCACAGAAAGCCACCCCTATAGACCCCCTGATACCAAAACCTTGCCGTGCAAATCCAACACAGACTCTGCTGGTTTAAATTAGGATTATAGTTTAACTTTCCGAAGGGTTAGGAAGAACGACAAGATGTGAAGAAGTACAAAATCTATTTAGGGAGAAGGAGCCTAAAAATATCTACACTGTTACCAGAAAAAGAATTTTAAAACTCTGACCCCATGTCTTGTCAAGCCTTAAAACTAAGAAAAATTGCTATGAAAGTCAAGAACACTAATTCAGGAGTGTTTGGGGTATTTTGTTTGTTTGCTGAGCATTTCCTAGGTAGAGCTACAAGCCATTTCTGCAAACCCCTCCTTATCAATGCCTGGTATAACATGTCTGGCTTCATGCAAATATCTCAGCAGATGTATTTTTAAGGAGTCCTTCTGAAAACTGTGTTTAATTCTATGGCTAAAGTTTTACTAGATTTGGGTTTTGTGCTGAAGGGAAGGGAGAGAGAAAGAGGAACGAAGCCTGAGCAGGATGGCAGTGTGTGGTGGGGAGGGTACATCATGTACCCCATGTGTCACATGGACCTGGCTAACAAAGCTGGGAAATGGTAGAGTTGAGGCACCTGCTTCAGTAAATCAGTGTGCCACTTCGACTTTCCCATGTTTCCAGTGGATTGTTGCAATAGAAATGCAAAACAAGTATGTTTATCACTCCAGACATTGTTTTTGTGTTTCCTACATGTACATTAGGGATGTGGTGCTTTAGTTTCTGGTATGTTAGGAAGTCTTTAGTTTAAAAACTTCTCAATTTTGAGTTTTGGCTTTGGTTTATCAGACACACTTCAAGCTTAAAGGAATTAGTGTGAACTCTCATGCCTTTAGCTTCTGGTAATAAAGAGGAATTAAGATTATTAAACAAGCCATGAATTTTGCAATAACCAGTTAGCTGAATTGGCTTTTTTTTTTGGCACTGTAAACATCAGTGGCTGTTGGGCAGTAATCCAGGGAGAATCTTATTTTGCAGCTGAAATAAGGTGTAAAATTGATTACTCTGTCTTCAGGTGGTGAAGAATAAACAAACCCAAAGTAGATTTTACTAAGCTAATTCCTTTTTTCTCTCCATCCTTTAAAGACATATAACACCAGAGAAGTTCTATGTGGAAGCCTGTGATGATGGAGCAGATGATGTGCTTGCTATTGACAGAGTCTCCACAGAAGTCACTCTTACAGGTACTGTATTCACCAGTATTTCTTACTGTGTTCTTCTCTGACCTTTTAATCTCTTTTGCTCTTGGCACCCCAAGACCTTCAGAGCCTTACTGAGAGAATACTGACAGAACTGTTTTTAGCTACTGTTTTAAAATAGTGTTTTGCAATTCTGTCCTGCAAAGAGCTTTGTCCAAAATGCCTTTTGACTGTGAGATTGCTGCTGTGGGTAACCAAGGTGATAGTGCTTGCCTGTGTTCTGGTAAGGCTGCCCATCACAGCTGTGGAAGCTGACTCATCCAGGGTGGTTGGGATTGGTGCTACAAGTTCAAGATCAAACAGGAGAAGTGTTGAATACTGGGTTCTGCAACATTTCTGAATTGTCCCAGTTCTGCCTTCAGTATTATCAGGCTTCTCATGTACTTCATTTAAGAGCATTGTGCCCCCTTACTGATACTTCTGGTGTTGTAGTGTAATATCTCAATTTCTCCTTCAAAGTTGTTCCTTCAAAACTGTAAGGATAGCTATCCCAAGTCTTTTGTGAGTCTACATCTCTCTCTCATTACTAGTTTTTGATCAGATGAACCTGTGTAGTGTTTAAAGGGAGAAGATTCAAGTGTTGTCTTTCTCCATTTTCTGGGAAAGTGCCTCATCCTGGTGTTTTTCTTAAAACTTGTCTACTATCTTTTCTGTTGTTTCAGTAAAGTGGACAGATGAAAGTTAAACTTGCTAAGACTTGTAATTGGTACTTGGATACATTTTGGATCTCTTGTTATGTTGTGTGGAATACTGTGTCCCTTGCCGCATCTGTGCTGCTGTTGATAGTTTTGCAGGGATATATCAAAAGGTAAAATAAGTCTCCTGAAACAAATAGTCTGAGGCTCAGAACTGGGAAGCACCAACACGTATGCTTGATTTCATTGGTGCCTTGATGGTTTCAAAACAAAACTTCTGGAAGCTGGCAGGACAGCACATTAATGAGGAGTCTACTTGCTATATTGTTATGTGAACAAGCTTGAATTTATTCAGTTGATTGACTAATTTGATTAAATGTAAGCAATCGAGTTGGAATGCTTCCACATTCTCCCTCAACCCTCTGGCAGGTTTTGCGTCTTATACTTAAGACTAACAAAACTTGATTTGACCAAGAAGCTTTGGAATTTTAATTGTTTTCCAGTATAGTTTTCCACTTCTTCCATGAAGGAAGAAGTCTGAAATTTGTGTGAAATGTTTTCTTCTGCTTTTCAGTTAAGAAAGATGTTCCCCCTTCAGCTGTTACAAGACCTATATTTGGGATTTTGGGAACAATCCGATTGGTGGCAGGTAAGCAGAACAGAACTATGTTTAAAATATTAAAAATACTTTAGGCAAAATACATTGCTAAAGAAGTTTTTAAAGGCAGAAATAGAATTTGCAAGTACCTGAGACTGCACTTTCATCAGTATGATTGGCTTTCCTTTTGGCTGCTGGAGGATGGAGGTATCCAGGTTTGGGTTATCATGTTTGTTCATGTCCCTCTTAAATTAGTGGGTGCTCTAAAGACAGGATTAACCAACAGTTGTTTGACTTGAGGGAATGCATTTCAAGTGAGTGCAGAGAACCTCATCTTGCTCTTCATAACTGTTTAATCCTAGCTGCAGAATTTAATGCAGTAGTCAAGTAGCTGAAGAGTGACAGGGAGAGAGACCAGTAGCTATGGCTGTTCAAGTTGTGATTGTGTTCCATCTGCCCTACAAATACACATAAAATTCAACATGAAAAGAAAAAAGACAGACTGGAGCAATTCTAATTCTAGGGAGTTGTAGGATAAGGTACAAATAAGCTGCCCAGTTTTTCCTAGTGTCTCATTGGTGTTCAGGTCTAAACAGTGACTGCTGTACATAAACATGATGCATAAAGTGTAAGATTTCAGGAAAGTAAACATAGCTACTCAAACAGTTCTTTGTGTAGATTTTATTAGACTTGAGACTGAAGTAGTCTGAAAAATGATATAATAAGGGGCATGCATGCTAAATAAAATCTCCATATGTAGAAAGAATTTAGGATGGCTCACTGCAGTATTCTCAACTGAGGCAAAGTGTCATTGTGTTGAGTGCAGTGACTTCTGACAGGATCTTAAAACTATTGAACACTGTATGCCCATATTCTAAAGAATTGTGGATCTTGCAGGGTAAGAGCAATGTGATGGATACCTGTGTCTTAGGTACCTGACAAGCCCTGACTGTTGAAAAACTGAACTGTCCCACAGGGGAACTTTCACCATTTACAGGCTTGGTAATGACTTCTATTCATCTGACTGAATATTAAATAAAATGTAGAATATACAAGTCTCTTAAAAGCTGGGGTTTTTTCATTCTACCCTCTAGAGCTTTGCACTGAATGTTAGTATATAGCTGTCAAGCTAACAATGGTATCAGTTAAAGGAGATGTTTAGTTCAGTGCTATTAGATAGTTCACTGCTATCTGTTAACTGTAAAACTTACCACTTACCTAGCAATGCAGTGCCTTTAACAAATGTAAATATTTTTTGCCTTTTACAATATTAAGAGTAACCTTTTTCTTCAAAAGCAAGATGACACTGAAATAAGATAGGCTTAGAAATAAGGCTGTGTTGTGTTAACCAAAAAGTGTAAGTTAATTGCTTTGAGTGAACTGACCATGATTATGGAGGTTTTTTGCTTTGTTACTTATGCAACCAGGAAAAAAACAACAACAAACTTCCTCTCTTAAATTATTAAAAGAACCCCAGTTATCTTTGTTCCCTGTTGAACCTGCTAGGATGAATATTTTTTTTCAGGATAAGTTGAATAGTCTTTTTGGCTTTTGAAGCATGCTTCCTTTCATGTATTTTGGACTTGCTCTGTGCTTTCCAAACCACGTTCAAGAGCGTTGGCCTCTTTCTGCATTTGCAAGCCTGAAGACTTTCAGACTGTCTCTGATGAGAAGTAAGAGTAGGTGACACTTTTTTTTTTATTTTGTCCATTGCTTTTTTAAATTCCTTAATGAGTAGCTCTGTGAGCGCAGAGAAGTGGGTAGCTTAGCAAGTGGATTTTTCTTCTGCTCCAGCCCCTTACTGTTAAGACCATAAAGTCCTAGGTGTAACTTGAAGAAGGCTCATTCCTTCCTACTGATTTCAGTTTTCTGGTATCCTTACAGACTGCTTTTCTTAATATGTGCATTTATTATTTTTTTTTGTTCTTTCTCATTTACAGGCACATACCTTATTGTAATAACAAAAAAGAAAAAAGTAGGTGAGATTTTCAGTCATGCAATCTGGAAAGCAACAGACTTTGACATCCTGTCCTACAAAAAGACCATGCTGCACTTAACTGATATTCAGGTAGGTGTATTGATTAGGGCAGTGTGGAGGAATGTTAATGTCAACTACCACAGGACCTAATTCGATGAAGTTATGAATTTTAAGAAGCTCTTTGAACCATGTATCTTTTTTTCTAATTTGTTCAGGCTAGTAGAATGGATGTAGTATTTTTGTGTAGATGTATATAAAATCAAGGCATTCAAGACTGATAAACTCACACTGTGCAACTCAGACTATCGCCCACAGTTCACAGACATACATTTTTGCTCCTTTTAAGACGGTGCACCATTCTTAAGTTTCTATTAAGTCTTTCTTGCAGCCTTACTATTCTGATAGCCCCACCATCAGCTGCATTGCTGTCCTCTTATGTCTTGCTTAGTTAGTGGAACTGTTAAATTACATAATTAATCAGCAGGGAAGAATTGATTGGCTTTTTTTTTTTGTTTGTTTGTTTTGTTGTTGTTGTTGTTTGTTTTGTTTGTTTATTTGGGTTTTTTTGAGAAAGGGAGGGAAAGGTTGAGGATTGCTTAAAACAGCTGTGTAATGAATTGATAAAGAGTGGGTAGGGGTGTCTGACCAATGGAGCTGAAAAGAATTCTGATGCTCTTTCAGGAAAGGAATGAGGTTAGTCAGAACTTGAACCAGATCACAGATTACTTATTGGGCTAATCTTGGCAGTAAGTTATAGCCTTGCTTTTGTGTTGCCATCTTGTCTCCTCATTTTTGATTGAATGGTTTTCAGGAAAAATAATGGCTTCCTTTTTGCTTGAAAGTTGTTAATATTAGTTTAATGTCAGTAGCTATTTACCTCCAGGAATACTGTTCTCTGCTCTCCACTGTTCTTGCAGAATTTGGTTGCAGTGTGCTAGCTGCAAGTTACCAGTGAACTGGTATCAGAATTGCAATCTCATGGTTTCCTTCTTGTATGGTAATCTCTGGCTGATGTCATGTCTTGCTAGAGCACTAGCAAAATTCATTTCACCACTCAAAAAGTATCTTATAAAAATAAACCATTTTGATGGTAATATGAGAATGTCCTGTCCTCTTTTTCTCCTCTCAACAGTTGCAGGACAATAAAGTATTTTTATCAATGCTTAACCATGTCTTGAGCGTGGATGGGTTTTACTTCTCGACCACCTACGACCTGACACACACTCTGCAGCGATTAGCCAACACCAGCCCAGAGTTCCAGGAGATGAGCCTCCTAGAGAGGGTAAGGAGTTCATTTGGCTTGCTATCTGTGTCTTGGAAATTGTCAGTCACTGTTGCGTGGCTTGAGTTTATGCAGATGATGTTGAAATGATGTCAGTGTTTTAGCCAAACTATTAGGGGTTGTGGCTGAGCATACTGGTCCACCCTTCCTTAAGTTTCATAGCTTGTGAGCAACTTGACATTCTAGAATCTGTTCCAATGTGATGCCATGCTTCCAAATCAGGCAGTTAGAAGTACTTTTCTGCAGTTTAAATGGATTTCAAAAAGATGAAACTGTGTCTCTGATTTTAATGATGAACACTTCTAATTGCAATAAGAAGAAATTAAGCAGAAACATTGAAAATAAAGCAAGTAATTCCTTTGACCTGGGATTGGAGGGAGGAATCCAAAGTGGAATAAATGGTACTTTTCTTATATTCTTTTCCAGGGTAACATGGAATAGAACTGTGGATTTTATGGCTGTTGGTCTTGAAATGTTGTATTCTGTCTAAAGTTTTCCAGTTCCTCATGTTTGAATTTAATATGCTGCTTTGTTATTAAAGACAACAACCAAATGCAGTTTGGGCTTGAAATTGTCTTGTGTTTTCAGAGTTCCAGAATTCTTAATCTAGTAACTTTACTATACTGCAGTGTAAACATGATCTAAATTGCCTGGGCAGGGAAATACTGACACCTTTGAAGTCAACAGCACTTTTTGTTGGCCTAAGAGGTGGCAGTGGAGTTGCTGATGGTTGTTATCTCTTAGTTGCAGTAGCTATCTAAAATGGGGAAGCAGTATACTTTTATATTGCTTTGTTTGCTTTTTTTTAATATTGGAAAAAGTGTTTATATTTGGGGACTGTTTTGCATCATCAAATGCTGCTCTGGTAGTGTTCTTGGCAGGGAGAGCAGGTTGCTGACGTGAAAGGATGGGTTTGCCTTGAAATTGTAGCACTCCAGAAGGTCATTTGAAAGACAAAGTACAGTAAAAAAGGCATGAGTTTCAAGTAAATTCATATATTAGATGGTTAAAATTACTGTAGTGTAATTTCATAGTCCCGTGGCTGCAGTATAAGGGCTTATCAAAAGGATGGTGGCAATTCTGGGCATCTGCAGTGCATCTCTGCAGGGCAGTCTGGCCTGTGTTTGGTTTGGGAGTGTTTTTGTTTGATATCTGTGTGTTTGTTGCTTTGTTAACGGTACTGGTAGGAGGAAACAACCCCAGTATAGGGGCACCAAAGAATTGTGTTCTTTCATTAGTTCAAGACACTGAAAGTAGGGTTTGAGCAGTTTCTGGCAGACAGCTTTATTTATTGTTTTCTGCAAGATAAATGACTGTTGCAGCACTGGGCTTGAATTAATTCTTATCAGCCTCAGTAATGTATTGTGTGCCTGCTTCATCTTAAGGTTGAGATTTATACCACATCTCCAGAGGCTGCACTGTGTTCTGCAGCAAATGTTATTGTTGTGACTAATCTGGTAGCTTTCTAGAATGTGTTGAGCAACATGCTCAGGTTAGTCCTTAGGTGAATTAGGAGTGGGAAATACATGAAGTTGAAGGTGGTCATTTTTCCAGTGGAATATAAATATTTTTTGTCTTTTAAACAGTGAGTATTGTATAAATTTCAATTCCCAGAATTGTTGATTACTGCACACAGGACTCATGTTTTTACCTTCCACCCATTTTAAGTGTTTTACTTTGCTACTGCTCTTAAAATTTTGCTCTACTTAGAGCAAAGACTGGAATGTTCATCCAGTAACTGCAGCTCAGTTGTTAGTGGTTTATTGTGCCTGAAGTGTCAGACAACACCCTAAAAGATTGAAGAGAGCAGTTCTTCTTTTAGCTACTCTTATTTAGACTTCTAGTTGAGGATATGAAGGGTACTGATGAAAGAAGGGTATTTCACCTGTATTTATATCTGTTCCCCTAAACTTGTGTGGTGCATGGATACTGTGATACTGCCTTTGAATTAGACAGAACTGACAGTCTCTAAAAGCATGTTTTTTCTTGCTGCAGGCAGATCCACGGTTTGTGTGGAATGGACACCTTCTTAGAGAATTTATTGCTCAACCAGAGGTAAACACTTTGTAATGCTTAGATTAATAGAGAACAAATACACTTTTACTACAAGTATGCAACAGTTTTTTGTAATTCTGTCTCTTTCAGACAGCCAGAATCTAGTATAACGTGGCTATTCATCATCTAGTTTAGCACAGTGAGTCTTCTGCTTTCAAACTTCCAACTTTATGTCCATGTCCTCAGTAGTACTTCTAGAAAGCTGACTTTTGGAAGTGTCTATATTTGAAGAGGCTGTGCTGTGAAGATACCTGCTCATATAAACCAAAGTGGAGGTTACACTGCATAGCATGTGCTTCTCAAGCATTTTGAATTCTAGCTGCTTCAGTTATCTTTGGGTGTAGGCAAGATTCAGCCCCTCACTTGTTTTCTAAGACTGTGTCACATCTTTCTCCATGAGTGCAGTTCAGATTCCGTTTGCCCAGTGAATAGGTCATAAAGCTGCTAATTAAGGGTAAGACTGACCCCTTAGAGTCTTACAGTTTCCTTCAAATATAGACTATCCCAGTGTAACCTTTGCACTCCCTTAGTGCAGCAAAGACAAACGAGTAACCATGCTGTTGTGGCATGGTGACTGCAGTAGCCACAGTAGCTGTCCCACAGCTGTAGTACCCTAAGGACCAGGCTGTCTAAGCTCCTTCCCACTGGAGACATCAGGTGTGCCACACTTCTGGACCTGTGTGCACTACAACCACCTCCTCTCCCCACCAGCACGTCACATTCACCGAAGCGAATGACGCACTGCTTCTATTTCTGTCCCGGCAACCTGGGGAGATGTGCTGTTACAGGAGACAGCACTGTTCCAAAAGGCTGGCCTGTGCAGTGCTTCTGGAATGTGAGGATATGAATTAGGGAAGGGCTGTTGTGCATATTCCAGAGGCAGATGACTGGGTGTAAGGTTTGGATAGCGCTATGCAAACAAAGCTTGGGAAACAGGAGAGAAGCCGTGGTGGGAACGGCAAAGAGAGCCAAGGGTGGCTGGTTAGTGAGAACAGACGTAGGAGGCAAAACACAGAAGCTGCAAAGGGAGATAAGTGCTATGTGAGGGGAAGCATGGCCTGGCATTGACTGCAGGTGGCTTGCTGCAGGAACAGTTGTAGGCAATGAGAGGTGCGATTTCTGACTCCTAGTGCTGGAGAACTTTAAAGTTTTCTTGAAAGACCCAAGTTATTAAGGAATAGCAGGATGGGGAAAAACCCTGGAACAAGCATTTTGAGTATTAATCACATAAAAATATATCTTGCTGAAATCCTGTGTTGGTAGCTACTATCCCTGCATACATCCTACTGTGGAGGTAAAGCAAATACCGTGTCCAAGGTTTTCGGCATATACTTCTTTATATCTGGCATGTTTGTAGGAGAGTCAGTGCTGTGTATGGGAGGACAAAGCAGCTTGCTTTTTGTCCAGGCTGCTTAATTAGGATTAGACTTTCACTTTTTCCCTCCTGCTAATAAGGATTGCATATGTTGCTGTTTTCCTTGAACTTTTTTTTTTTTCTCTCAGAAAGATTTACTGCACCCTAAACAAAAAGTAGAGCATATAAAGTAGATAAAACTATCACAAAATTCATAGACAAAGCATAGTCACTCACTTATCCTTTTTGGCTGCTAGTGTTTAATAATTTTAACATATGTTATTTGTGTGTTTCAGATCCATAGGTTTGCTACACCAGTGATGCATGGATGTATCCTTTTGTGTTGTGAAACTCGGTGCTGAATATGGGCAGTCCAATAGCAAAGTGGTTGCTGGTGAGATTGCTCTGGTGCTAACACAGAGCATGATGTCAGAATTAAATTAGTTTGATCACATATGAGCATTACATATTATTTGATAGCCCACTCACCTGTGAACTCCCTTGAATATTCTGCTTTGAGGCTTAATGTATTTAATTTTACATGCATGGTTTGCATAACTGTCTTTCAGTGGGATTGAGGGTTGAGATTAATGTGGCAGATGCTCTTAATACTTTTTTACCTTGCTATAAGGGTGCATTTACTTGGAATATAAAATAAGGGAGTACAGTTTTGACTTGAAGGAGTGACTGTGGATGCTCCTGCTGATGAATAAAAGGATAAGAAGTTCTGCTGAAGGCTTCTGGAATGCTTCTAGGCAGCTGCTTTTCCTGCACCAACACTTTGGGTAACAGACTTTTTAGCAAAGCAGTCCTGAGTTTGTTTTTAAGTAAGTTGCAAGTGAGCCAGGTGCTTTCTGGAGGCAGTGTGTGACCAACAGCAAGTCCCAGGTGGTTGATCCTGGACTGGGAGAGTGGAAAGGACGATCAAGACTGGACAGAGCAACTCATGCCACGTTCTACTTCATTCCTCCATTGTAAAGGCCCCTCAGGTGTGTGCAGGGAATGGCTTCCAGATGGAGTCAGTTGAGCTGGTAGGACTGTCAGCAGCTGGCAGGTCTCCAGTCCTCCTTTCCTGTGACTTCATTTAATGGAGGAAGATGTGGGAGTAGGCAGAGAGGCAAGGAAAGGGAGCAAAAGGGAACTGTCAAAACAACCCAATACTTACTCTGCTGATCCTGGGAGAATTGCAATTAGCAATTGGCAGACTGCAATTAACACCCTCCCCTGTCCTGTTTCCCACTGTATAAATAATTAGCATAATGTATGTTTTGCTCTAACTCTAATCTAACCAAGCACTTAGAGAGCCCAGGAATTTGAAGAGCCTGGATTTCTGGTGATAAAAATGCCAGGAAGAGCCCTAAGCAGAACTGTTACAGTATCACTAGCAGTTGTTTCAGTAAAATCAAAGGTTCTTTTTTTTTTTCCCCCATTGTAAACCTAAATATATTTCATTCAACTATGTGGACTGGGGTTCTGGTCTTGCACTGATGAGAAATAGCAGGCTTACTTGGGTAGTTGAGACTTGGATCACCTGAAAACCTGAAACTATGTTTAATATTTCCCTTGCTGATCAAAAAAAAAAGCCTTTCTAAAGAATAATAAATTATGTCTTTTCCTTTTTTTGTGTGTATGTGTAAGTTGCCAATAGTAAATTTTCATTTAAGTGAGGACAGACTGCAGACAGAAAATAGAGTGACCATTTCCAAGCAGCTGAGGTTAGAGATAACCTTTCTTGTAGAAAACTGTTGGCTGTACGAAGGTTAAATTAAAGGTGTAGAACCTGGCAGTAATTTTCTAGAAAAGCAGAGGAATAGGCATTTTTCAGCCTTAATTTATTAATTATGAGAACGTTCCGGATGGGGCTGACTTGTATTACATTTTTTGAGTTCTTTACAAACATTACTGTCATAAGTTCAAATATAAGTCAAGATGTTCCAGTGAGCAATCAGTGTGCCCTTTAACACAGCTTAGCTTATGTGTGACACAACTGCTTTATGTCCCATTTGAATTATAAATGGAGAATCTAAATTTCACTGTAAAATATACTATTTTGAAAAAGGAAAATATACCTTGTTTACTTTACCAACCTTGAGACAAAGTAGCTTCCTCAAAGAGTAGAAGACTGCAGTATACTAATAAAAAAAATAGACCAGTTTGATCTTTTGCATGCTTTAAAGTGGTAGGTGTCTGTTTTTAGGGGAAAAGGATGAAAGCTGGTTAATCTACCTGGAGAAATTTTTCATGACTCAGGCTAATCTTTAGAATGAACTTTTCTCAAAATTTGTTCTTCAGGTGACATCGCCATGGAGTTTCTTTTGTGATGGGAATACTGATCCTAATGCTACTACGTGTCTCTCGAGTTTAATGATCAGCTGTTGTTGGTGTGAGAAGTGTTTACAAATGTCTTTGAATGTGGTCACTTGGTTCCTTGATGCTTCCTACCGCTTGATGTATAAAAATACCCAGTTTTTCCTTAGTGTTGCTCATCAGTTATCACAATGCACTCTTGTGCTATTAATGGCAAGTGTTTTGACTGGCTGCTGGTTTCCAGAAGAAGCTGTTTCAGAGCTGGGGTGCGCTACTATGTAAGAGGTAAAATGGCAAATTGACTTCATTCAGAAATAACACCAATTCCATCTCTACATGAGACTTACCTTTAAGAGTAATTGCTGTATAATGACTTGCACAACAAAAGTGCTTAGTTTGTCTCAAGGTCCTTCCTCAAAAGAAATATCAGGAACATGTATTAAGAACTGAAGCATGTTCTGGTATTTATTAAAACTGTCTTTTATTTGTCCCTCCTAGAGATAACTGCGTAAGTTTTGTAGTGGTTTTTAAAACCTGTTTTTATTTGGGTTAAATGCAAGTGTGTAATAGCTCTTTTGGCCTAGCAGTAAATCCAGCTAAGAGCATCACTGGTACTGGCAGGGGAGCCTTGAGTGGTGTTCCCTAATTGCTTCAAGTTAAAAAGTGAACAAGGAAATGGATTTAAATTACTTTTTCTGTTCCTAGTCCCAACACAAAGTCTCTGAAGAAACCATTGCTATTCAATTGTGAATATTTCACTGTTAAGGCACTAGTATTTCTTTTTGTATTTACTGACAGTTTCTAATGCTAGAAATACCAAAACGTGTTAAGCAGAACTGTTCTTTAAGTTAAATTTGGTACAGTCCATGTTAAACATTTACCAAGGGTGTGTTTAATGTTGTCAGGCAGCTCTGTGAGGACTTAAAGGGAAGAGAAGGAAGCCTTTTGCTGATGTGCTGTCACTGTTCTGCAGGCAGCCTGTGCTTGTTAACAAGGTCTTTTTCCTGTGTAGGCATTGATTCAGAAGGGCATGCTGCTAACTTTGTTGAAACAGAACAAATTGTGCATTACAAGGGGAGCAAGGCTTCGTTTGTTCAGGTAAAGTCACTGCAAGGAGCAGCTCACTGGCTTAAGATACACAGATGGATAGCCCTGTCTATGTATTTAAACTTAGATTGTATATAAGATATGCAAACAAAACCAAACAGACTGAGTTAGTTTAACCAAATAAACCAATGAACTTTATTTTTAAATGTCAGGTGAGTTTGTAAGTTCTGTTGTTTAAAACCACTTCCATTATTTTGCAGACCCGTGGATCAATTCCTTTCTTCTGGTCTCAAAGACCAAACCTCAAGTATAAGCCAAAGCCACAGATCAGCAAGTCAGTAAATCATGTATGTGAGTGTTTGTTGTGTCCTGGGGGTTTTACTACATTCCTGGGCTCATGTTCATGTGATAGGGTAACAAACTGGAATCAGAAGAACAAAAATCAGCAACATTGAATTGAGCTTTATTTTTAAAAAGTAGTAGCAAGAAGCCTTGTACTCCTTGCAGTTCAAAGGCTGAAAAAAATCCAGAGATCAATGGGGGCAGTTTCTCTTTGGATCTTGTTTGCAGCAGTTCTAATAGCAGCACTCCTTATCTGTAGCATGTTTAATAAGGAGAGCTGAATGGACTGGGAGGATGAAAGTAGAAATGCATTGGCACAATAGAAAACATCAAACACTTTCTTAGTTATAAGAATCATCAAAAAGATGATAATGGGGATTTCATGTAAAGCACAGATCTGTCAACACATTTCCTTTCTCTCCTAGATGGATGGCTTCCAAAGACATTTTGACTCACAAATAATTAGCTATGGAAAGCAAGTGATTGTCAACTTGGTATGCTTTCAGTCTTTCTCCCTGAAAAAGCTGCTGTTCTTTTAAGCAAGCTTTGAGTAATACTGTCTCCTCTTTTCCCAGGTTAACCAAAAAGGTTCAGAGAAGCCTCTTGAGCAGACGTTTGCAAAGATGGTAAACAGCATGGCAAATGGAATGGTCAGGTACATGTGACATGAAATGATGCATTCTGTGTAACAAGTTAAGCATTGCCTCTGAATCCCACAGGGGTCAGTTCTTTGAGGGCCTTTACCAACCCTCTGATTTGTTTGCATTCTTATTTTTATAAATTAAATTGCAAATGGCCCATGCCCCTACCTCAGAGCTCACATTCTAAGCAGAATTGAGCCTGTAAGAGAATACAGGACAAAGAGAGGAGACAGGCAGAATAAAGAAGGGAATTCAGAGGCAATGATAATGCCAGTATTGGAATCACAGTATGTGATAAGAGCTGTGGAGATCATCTGCAATTTAGGAAAAAGAAAATCATGCCCTCTGGAATTAACCTCTGGCTAAAAGGCTAGGTTACATTGTTAACCTACTAAAGGAGTGAATGCTGAGGTTGAGCAAAACAGAAGTGAGGTAAAGGAGGAAACAGCAAGGGGAACATGTAATTTAAATGTTTGGAGCTCAGTGTAAACGAGCCTGGAGAGTGGAGAATGCACTTCAGTTGTGAGAAATTCCATCTCTCTATGGGAATGGTGAGTGCAGTACACAATTCTACAACCTGTCTGTGCTTGCTTCCATTGGCTTCTGGAGAGAGTGCTGACATCCAGCTCCCACAGATACTTGCCTGTACCTTATTGTTGAAACTACTGTACCGTATGATCATCACTCATGTATGTCAAAGGGCAAAACCCCACCTGTCAGCCAAAGGCATCCTATTTTTTATAAGGATTCACTTCTGTCTGATGTCAACTAAGGAATTGCAGGGTATATTCAAGAGTCCCTTCTAAATCCTGGCATACTTTTATTTTTTTTGCCAAGCTTCTTTCTGCTTGTGTGATGTCCTACTGCTGCCTTCTCCAGGACAGATGTGTTTCACTTCTCTGTGCTGCTTTTACTACCCTCAGGGTCCTGTTTGTGTGGGGATGTGCCTTTTGCTTTTCTTTTTATTGAAAAAGACCACTTCTAAAGTAAGCTCCTCACTCTCACACCTAGGCTGGTGTTGATACTTTAGCTGTACAAGCCTTGTGGAATTCTGTGCATCTTTGCTATAAAGTCATCTGGTGGAAACAGATGTAAAATTATGTCAGGATGTGTTTTGGTGGTGTTCTGTGTATGTTCCAAAGCAGTGGTTGGCAGCCCCATTTTATTACTGCTACCAAAATCCACTTTCCCTTTTAGTTGGTTTTGATGGTTTTTACCTGCCAGACTAAAACTTGTATTCAGTCACTTGTTTCAGTGTGTATGTACCATCTTTCTTCCTGCAATAGGCCTGAAATCTTGTCAAATAATAACTTTTTGATTATCAATGCCCGAGGGGAGGAATGTAATGCCCTGTAATTCACAGAAAACATACCGATTTGAATGTTTAATCAAGCACCACTCATTTAGAGCACTTCTTGCCAAAATTAATTGACTCTCAAAATCTTGTTCCAAGTCAGTAGCTGTTTAATTTTCTTACAAGAGAGATAGCTTAACTGTTTGAACAGGACCTGTCTCAGGTTTCTAGAGAGCTATCAAGGGAACCATCAAGGGAATTATGCCAGGAAAGAATGTTACTTTTGACACCTGTATCTAGTTCAAAGTGAATTGAAGTTCCCAATGCAGTCCCTTGGAGGAGAGGAGGATAAAAGAATCCTGGTGGGGAAAAAAAGGAAATGAGATGAAATAAGACTCATATCCCTTCTGTACTTTCTGGAGGAAAACTGACAGCCAGAGCATAGAATGAGTACCTTGGAATTGAGTGTGTGCTTCCTTAGACTAGTTGCATTTTGTAAAGACCTGTAAATTGTAAATGACACTGTGCACGCTAAGGGGGCTGCTCCAGGAAGATTACAGAGGACTGACAAAATCCATAGGCTTGCTGGAAGGCATGTCTAAAGGAAAACAAATCCTCTGTCACTACCAGTTTTTTGCTGTAGAGTTTTCTGAAGCCTTTACTGCAGTACACATGGTAATCTCAGAAGGTGCTTCTCTCTCTGAACAGATATGTCGCGTTTGACTTCCATAAGGAGTGCAGTCGGATGAGGTGGGATCGGCTTCAGATTCTGATGGATCAGCTGGCAGAACAGCAGGACGAATTTAGGTAAAGCTCTGCAGTCCTTTCACTTCTCTACTCTTGAGATGAGACCACTTCCTCATACTCTCTGTTGCTTTGCATTAAGGCATAAGTGAGATAGACCTGGAATCTTCCATGAAGATACCTTTGAGTGCCTTAGTGTTTCCATCTCTCTCCCTGATCTCTTGCTGATAGCACATGCAAGGTTAGAGACCTGGTTGGGGGTAAGATGCAGAGCCCTTTTTATGGCTCAATTAAGCAGTTCTGAGAAGTGTAGCAACCCTGAGCTGTGACAAGAGCTGCCTTTATAAGGCTGGGTAAAAGGTTAGACAAAGTTGCACACTGAGTCCATTTAAAAATCTGCTTCAACAGTCTTTATAATAGTAATCCTGTGTATTGCTGACAGCAAACTGTTCTGCCACATAGTGTCAGACACTTCCTGCTCCTTCCAGGGGCACCTGTAAAAACACACATTGTTGTGGCACCAAACCTTGCACTGGCACTGATTGTCAGCCCTCACCAACATAAGTAACCCACAAGGAAGTGAATTCTCATTTTCGTGAGTCATATAAATGCAATCTAAATTTCCAAATCAGTTTAAATCTTTAGGCCCACAAGTGTGTTGTTTTTAAGCACTTCTTGGTCTTTGCTACTTGTAGATTGCTAGGGAAATGGTTTACTTTGTTCTGCTTTCCTGGCTGGTTGCTTCCTTCCTGATCCTGAAGTCTTGTGCCTAAAGCACAAAGTAAATCAGGTAAAACATTACAAACCTAGCAGTCCTATCAAAATAAAATGAGGTGAGCTGTGGACTAGAATAGGAGTCTTGTTAATGAAATTTCTTTCATTATGAAAAGAATGAAAGCTCTGGGAATAGTATAAATTAATCAGACAATAGTGTATGTTCTCTGCCCACCACAAAAAAAGAGCCTTAAAGACACATGAAGACCTGAAGGGTAAACTGGCTTTGAGCTCTCAAATAAAGAGAAATAAGATTGTAGGTTTTTCCTATACAGTAAGAATCTTATATTCTTAGAATTAATACTGAATCCCATAACTTTTTTACTGTCACCTGCCATTGGAGGCTTAGAAAATAACCAGGTTTCCTTGAAATGAAGAAAAATAGAAAAAAGAAAAGGTCCTGCATCTCTGAAACAAGATACAAAATTGGAGACTATTCTTCAAGGTTAGGCTGCCTTTTTATTTTATCTAGGGTGACTATTGCTTAAATGAGAACAGGAAAGTTTGAGTTCCGATCTTACTCAAGTCCTGCATCTCCCCCAGGGGAGGTAAGGAACTCTGTTTTCTGCAGGTTAAATCCAGTTGTGAAAGATCTGTCAGAAAGGAGAGCTAGGTTTGGAGAGGTGCTCTTAAAATTTTTAGAGCAACTACAGGAGATGCAGGACTTGAGTAGACATTTCTGGTTAATAAGATAATTCTAATATCAGTTCTAGGTAAAGCTTAAGGGGAGAAGTGAGGAAAGGAAAATTTCACAAGTATTGCTGTCTACTTTAATCATACAGCAATGTAAATGAGGTTTAATAGAACTAGTTCTTCGAGAATGATGAAAATGGCTCTTAAAAAGACAACACAAGGCTGATCAAAGTAAATTCAAATGTTTCTTAGTCTCTTGGTTATACTGCATGACTCTAGACTTCATAATCTGAAAATGTGCTACAGTAACAGTGGATCATATGCTCCTCCACATTCAGAGTTTATAATTACATATTGAAGTAATTTAATCTGTATAATATGATCTGTAAATCTGTATACAACTGGAAGTTTCCTGCTGTGACAGAATTAGTGTACTTCTGTGCCACTGACACATCCAGCTGATGACTAGGTTGGCAGATTTGTTTAACCAGCTCAGTATTGGGATACTTTGATACAATTCCATATTTAAAATGAGCTGTTTGTTATCAGCTGCTGGAATCATCTGGTTTAGTGGATTAAAAACACAGAGGTAACAATAAGCATATGCAGTTGCAAGAAGGAACATCCGGTTCCCCCAAATGTTCTTGTAATGGAGAAAACAGTATGTGACAGCAGCAGATTTTTCAGCAGTGGCCTTAAAAAATCCAAATACCTTCCTAGAAGAAGTGTGCCTGACAGCTTATGTGAGTTTTTATGAAGTGGTGACTAGATTGAACCTCATTACCAGGTGTATTCAAACTTGCTTACTTGTGCTGTTACACTCTGCTAATGATCTTGATATCTGTGGAGCTGGGACACTACAAGAACTGGGGAAAAAATAAAGTGTAGGTCACTGATTTTTGCAACAGAGAAGCTGCTCTTTCCAGTGGTACAAACCAGTGTTTGCTGGTTGGCTTTCTAAATGGTACCAGTGGATACTGCCCTGAGATGACTAAATGTTCTCTATTCATGTCGTTTTTCAGCATGGGAGGGGAAGAATTCAGGGAGGCACCAAAGTTCAAAGGCACAGCTAAGAACACTTGATATGCTCAAGATGCCTCTGTTTTGGCTGCTAGGATATTTACTTCTGAAAACTTGTGATTTCTATGGACTGTTACCTATAAATATTTACATGTCCTGTATGTGTCAGTTATTTTCTAGTGGACTCAGATGGTAAAATTGTGACTCAGCAGGAAGGAATATTCCGCAGTAACTGCATGGACTGCCTGGACAGGACTAATGTGATCCAGAGCTTGCTGGCACGCCGATCTCTGCAGGCCCAGCTTCAGGTAAGGGTGTTAGCCATGTTTAGTGAGCTGCAGGAGGGGAGAGGCTGTCCTTTTGGAGTGGGAGTGTAATTGTGACTCTGCAACAACAGTTGCATGCTGGAGTTGCTGGACTGCTGACTTGAAGTGCATTGGCTCGAGTCTCGTTCAACAAATACAGCTTTTTCTGCAAACAAATCCTAATCTTTCTAGCAAACTGCTAGTGAGGCTCAATATGCTTTTTGTTTCAGAGGCTGGGTGTGCTGCATGTTGGACAGAGAATTGAAGAGCAAGCAGAGTTTGAGAAAATCTACAAAAATGGTAGGCTGTTTATAGACTTCAAACAATGACTGGTCTCCAAACAGGGTAAATAACTTCCTTAATATTCCTTAATGTCTTCCTATTCACAGCATGGGCTGATAATGCTAATGCTTGTGCCAAACAATATGCTGGAACTGGTGCCTTAAAGACCGATTACACACGGTAAGTCAGCTTTTCTGGGAAAGGCCTCCTGGGGTTTTGGGCATCTTTGGGGTTTTAAGTCTTTATATCTGAGAAAGTGAGTTATTAATCTGAAGCTTAGGCCATAAATGAGTCTTGCCATGGTTGAGCTGGTAGAATGTCAGACTCAAATCTGCAGAACACCGTTCTCCACTGTGTTTATACAAAAGGAGAAGAGACTATCTGAAAATAAAACCAAGAATGTCTGCTGTGAAGAGGCACATTTTATTGTGTGATGGAGACAAGTGTCATTTTATTTTCAAACATTGTTACAAGTACACGTTTTGGTAATAACGCAGAGACAGCACTAGATAAATGTATTTCCATGCAGGTATTCATTTAACATAATACACATTTGGAAATGACAGAACTGTAAATCTGAAATGATCTTCCTGACATTGTAAATCTATTTGAAATATTTTTCACAACTTTTTTGCAGAACTGGAAAAAGAACTCAGTGGGGCTTAGTAATGGATGGCTGGAACTCATTAATACGTTACTACAAAAACAATTTCTCTGATGGCTTTAGACAAGTAAGTTAAGCTTTTAATTGTGGGGAGGTGTGTTTGAAACATATTTTTGTGCATCTAAACTCTTGCCCTCCCTTTCTCTTCCAGGATGCAATTGACCTTTTCCTTGGAAATTATTCAGTGGATGAAGTAGAGCCTGCTAGTCCTCTGCATGTCAAGAAAGATTGGAAGTTCTTAGCTGTGAGTATGGAGACTCAGTTTGAGCCTGGAGAAACAAATACAACTGTTCAGTCATGTGTTACACATGACTAAGTAGGAGTTGTCCATTTAGTCATGAAGCATCCCTATAATCTGGTAATGTTCCTGTGATGCCTGCTTAGTATTAAACCCAGACTGTTCCCTTGACAGAAAATGAAGTGTCCTTGAGGTATTGGAAAAGCTGCTTCTTGCTTTTTTAATGTCTGCTATGTGGAGTGGAGAGGGGGACATTCTGCTAGTCACCATCAATGACTGTTTCCTTCTGCAGAAGAACTTTGTGAAGATCTTCCCTCACACTTCATGCAGAAGTGTAGACTGTAACACAAAAAAACCCTTTTTCTTCACCCTTACCTTTCTATTTTGTGAAATGGGATTTGGGGACATAATGGGTTTCACTGGTAACTGGTGTTTTTTTTAAACAGAACACAAACCTCTACCTCTCTTTTAATGCACAGAAGTTGTATTTTAGTTGTTAACATGGTTACTGAACACACTCTTCCAAATTTTGGTGATATCCCAACTTTTGTTTGTACCTGACAGTGGGTAATTGATAATTAAAGCAACTTCCTTGCAAAGCAAGTGAATAGCTTTGTAGTACAGCCCATTTTAAAGGAAATTAAGAAATATACGTGCTACTATATCAAGTGATTATTCTTTTTCTCTTTCCTCAGTTGCCTATTATTATGGTGGTTGCTTTCTCCATGTGCATTATTTGTTTGCTAATGGCTGGTAAGTGACCATTGAGTTTAATTCCATCAAATTGGCTTGTTTCTGTGTGAACTTTGTGTAAATGGTTACCAGTAACCATTCTGTATAAAACTGCTGACCCTGAGATGAAGCTCTGCTGTTCAGTGCATGGTGCTGATAACACCAAGGTGGTGGGTCTGGTCCCTGTATGGGCCAGTCACTTTAGGGTTGGACTCAGTGATCCTTGTGGGTGGGTCCCTTCCACCCCCAAAGTTTCTGAGATTCTGCTTCTCAGTCATTCTAAGAGGTTTTTGGGGATTAGCATTAAATCAGAAGCGTGGTAAAAAATGAGGTGCTGTAGAAAATGTTAAAACTCATGTAGAAGTCACTTAAGGGGCAGTTATTATCCCCAAATTAGTTGCACCTGAGTAGACATCCAGCTTTATTGTAGGCTGGATGAATCCCCAGAGGAAAGCCTGTGTAATTTTGGGCAGAAAGGCAGTTCAGAGCAGTCAGATACAGGCACAAGCCTGTTCTGATGGATGTCCTCTTAATCTAAATTTATGTTGGGAGTAGTGAAGGCTTTTGCCTTTTCCTTTTTCCTCGAATTTTCTAATGTTAGTGCCAGGAGAGTTCTTGACTGACTTCAATGTGTTCCAAGAACTGTGTGGGAAGCACAATTTTCCTTGGTAAGGAAATACAGAAAGACCTGTGGAAAACTTCTGACTTCATTTGGCAGCAGATCTCTGAGGGAGGGCGTGAAATACTTTGCTTTTGGACTAAAGTAAAACTGGTAATTGGAGATGATGAACTAAAAGGTTTATTGGACTCTTCTTCACAGGTGATACATGGACTGAGACACTGGCCTACGTGCTTTTCTGGGGAAGTGCAAGCTTTGGAACTTTTGCTATCATCCTTTACAATGGCAAGGATTTTGTAGATGCACCCAAGCTGGTCCAGAAAGAGAAGATGGACTGAATTTGTGTGTGTGGAAAGCGGCTTGGTACTGAGGATTCTTCAAGCCACACTTGGAGTCTCTACTGACCTGCTTTCCACACCAAGTAGTGCCCTCTTGGACATTCTTCCTTGGCATTGGGGGTGGGGGTAAGGAAACCATGTCCTGTGGTGGTGGTAGCTTTCAACTGAGACCTGACTTGACAGTCTTGGTTGCAATGGTCTTTGGAATATTGCATTAGTGGACAGGGCTCCACTCTTACTGGGGTCATGCAAAGACACAAGCCAGCTTTTTGGTATCTGCAGTGTCTTGGAGCTTAAGTGGAGTGCTTAAGCTCATGGTCCAGCTGGGCTCTTTGAGCTGGGTTGTCTGCTCTTGACAGAAGAGAGCTCTGATGCTGTTCATGTGTCAAAGTATCCAAATGCAGAAGCATTAATAATGGACTATCTAATAGTGGGCTCTGAACAAATACGGCTTCATACCAATAAAAAGGCTAGGTCCAGACTTACAGCTGATTTACATTTGTTGTGATAAAGTCCATGTTAAGGAGTCTTTTGTGCATATTTGTGTGTGGATTCTTTTCACTAAATACAGAAGATTTTTGGAATTCTAACGCTATTCTAAAATGAGGTTTTTGTCCTGTCTTGTCTATCTAGAACTGATGCAATATTCTGCTAATCATTGTTTGGGTGAAAGGGCAGTGTAATTGGATGTTCCTGAAGTTGCAAATGTCTTGCACTGTTTCAATACTACAGTCTCCATATGGAAATTCAGTAGTTAGCAAGTTGAAACATAGAATTTTCTTTCTAAAGATGTAAACAAAATCAAAGAATGTAAAAGTCCTTTGCAGTGTTTATTGAACCTTCCTTATGCTAAAGTTCCAAAGTATTCCATTACTTTTAAGAATGGGTCACAGCCTAAAAGGTGAACTTTCATTGTTTTGCCAGTCAGTTGCTACTGTCCTTGGTTATGTTGAAATACTTTGTCAAAGAAGGAATAACAACCTGAGGAGGAAGTGTGAAGTCTGAGCTCCGTGTTTGCACTTGGGAGCAGCAGCTTGCTTTTCATGCATGATACTGTAACACTCTCTTTGGAAAAAAAAAAAACAGAGCTACCGACTAATTCGTGCTGGTTAATGTGTGTCTTTCAATTTAGTGCTTCCAAGCTGTATAAAAATAAGGACCAATTTTAAACTCTTTTGTCACTTACTTTGTATGGTTTGTTCAGAACCAGCCATGGAACTTGCTTAAGGCGCTGTGCATTGTTTAATATTTCCTGTAAGTACAGCTGTATATTCAGACTGCGAGTATAAACTTTAAATGGGGGGAAGGGAGAAACATGTAGAATACTACTAGGACTAGCACAGTTGTCACTATTGAAGCTAGAACACAGAGCACTGATACTCCAGTGTTCCCTTGTGTTATGACTGAAAATNTTTTTTTTTTTTTTTTTGGGTCGGGGGGCAACTGTTCATTTAACCTTGAATGTTTCTGGAGGCCTCTCTGGGTTTTATGAACCTGTTCATGAGCACTAGTCCTTGCAAAGTATCTGTTTGCTTCTAGATGCTGTAATGGAAATACCAGTTGGTGGTTAACTGGAAAATCCTCTAACTTAAAATTTTCAAAGGTGAACTCTCTCATGGGCATAAAGTACAAGAACACCATAGACTCAATATTTGAAAGTAATGGTTCTGGTGGCTCCCTGGCAGGTGGAGTTTTAATCTTGGCTCAGTTGTCTTGCAGCCTAGAACTAAGTTGTTGCATCTTTGGTGAAGAACTTGTTGCAGCAAAGACCAAACTTGAATTGCTAATATAAAAGGTTTGTAAGACATAGAATAATGTAGGTTTTAGAAGCTGGAAGGTACCTGTATTTCGGTGCTTTGCAAAGAGTCTGTATTTCTAAAATCACAAATGGTGTACTCCTAAATGACAATAAAATGTTCAACTTTTCTACATGTGCTGTCGGTGGTGCATTCTGTGCATTGTAGCAGACTGTTCCTAAATTGCTCCTTAGGAACTGTTTCTCAGCTAGAGGATACCTTGGGTTTGTGTCTGTTGATCCCACATAGCAATCTTGCTCTGCTGTGGTCAGTCCTCACACTGCTCAGGGTGGGTTTGCACTGGTGGCATGTTCCAGCCTTCCCTGCCCTGGCTGGAGCTCCGCCTCAACTCCCATGCCTGCAGTTCTCCTGTGCTGCTGTCCAGGAATCATCACCTGCTTGGTTTGGTTGGCTCTTTGCCTCTTCCTTCACAACAGCTCTTCAGAGTTTCACTGCCCCCAGCAGTAGGTGCTGGGGTGAAAACTCAAGCTGTCTTCTCCCTTTTACTCACCTTCACCGGGTGACTAGATTCACACACACACACACACACACACACACACACACACACACACACACACACACACACACACACACACAGAAGATTATTGCTATTACAATTTTGGATCCTGAAGCTGTAATTTTTTTTAAAATAAACTAATTCCTTACAGAAACCTGGTTGTGTTTAGGTTTGGATTTAATTATTTTTTAAGCTCAAAGGTTTAAAATTAAGTACTTTTTTTTCCTCTCTAGTGTCTTTTAATTAAGGCAACTGTATAATGCATTTTAAGTAAGGCAACTGTAGCTATGAAACCTTATGAGCAGCCTCCTTTTCACAGACCACGGCACTACTCACCCCTCTTCTACCTCCCAGTGCCAGCAGGTCCAGGGAGCTGGTCCAGCCCCTCTGGTGCAGCTGGAGTGTCCATGGAGGGCAACAAGGATGACGGGCAGCCTGGAGCATCTCTCTATGAGCTAAGACAACTGAGAGGAGAGGACCTCCTTAATGCCTATTAAGGAGAGTACCAGGATGGTGCCGCAAGAGGGAGAGCCTGATGCACAGGAAGCTGCACCTGAATACGCAGAACCCCTTTGCGGTGGGAGCGATGTCGCGGTGGCACAGACAGCGGGCCCGGTGCGCTGTGCGGCGATGACTCCTCCGTGCCGCCGGGGGGCGCTCCGCTCCCAACCCCGCGCTGCGCCCCGCGCGGCCCGACCCGGCTCAGAGG